>RAOH01000037.1:0-94741 GCA_009804965.1 Neurospora sp. FGSC 26632 | reverse complement strand
TTTTTTTTTTTTTTTTTTTTTTTTTTGGTTTCCTTTTTTTGGTTTCCTCTTTCTGTTGTTGATAATCAGACTTTGTTTGACAGGTCATGATATGTCTCAGCTATGTGTTATCTTTTTGCTTCTCTTATCGGCTGCTATTGTTTGTGAACTGGTGGTACATCTCGACATCTCGGAGAGTTGTTGTTGTTGTGGCTGAGTTGAGGTTTCGACGACTCTATAGTTTCGTTGAGGAGATTATGAACAATAGAATCTGAACGTGACATAGACTTCGATCCTATCAGCTCCCAACCATCACTCTTAATCCAAGATGGCTCGTTATCAGCAACGCCTTCACATGTACTATTGAGTAGTGCCTTGAATGCCTATAGGTTATGTTCTAGCCGAGTGATTCCCTAGGCAACGTTTTTTTGACTGACATTTTCAGGCCAGGAAACTTATCCTAGTAACTGCTAAGAGACAAAAGATTGGGGTGTTTAAACCTAGGTGTTCTCGGAACAATTCTACCCCTTACACCCTCCTTCAGAAATTGAAGAGAGGAGCAAAAGGAAATGAAGAGAGGAGCAAAAGGAAATGAAGAGAGGAGTGAAGAGAGGGGTGAAGAAAGGAGTGAAGAGAGGAGTGGGGAGAATTAGAAGAGAGGAGTAAAGAGAGACTGGAGAGGAGTAGATAGATAAAATAAGTAAGGAGAGAAGTGAAAAGAATTGAAGAGAGATTGAAGAGAGACTAAAGAGAGACTAAAGAGAGATTGAAGAAAGACCAGTTCCTGTCGTCCTTAACTCTCAATCATCGGATATTCCCTTGTTTGTATAATGCCCGTTAAGACAAAGGGCGAGAAGGGACACTCATGACTGTACGGGCCGTTCTTTTTCGTGCAGTTAGAGCTCGACCACATCTTTGAACCGGAGAACCGAGAATAATCCGAAACTATGTTCTCTATAGTTACTTGCTCTATCTTTGTCTTCTTGTTTGCCTTGCCACTGTCGCCGTCTGGCAAGACCTCATTCAGATGCTTACAGGTAGACAGGCTTGAGGAGGACGGTTCGTCTTTGGGCTGCCAGGATGGATGACTTGCTAAATGTATTGAGCATCTTCCCATCAGCTCATGGTTGGCCCGGTCTTGAGTTTACTGCAGATATGGTTTTTTTTTTTTTTTTTTTTTTTTTTGGCCAAGTGGCCCTCTTCATTGTGTGTTGTGTCTTTCCGGCCATGGGAGCTTGAGCTCTGGTTGTAATGCCTGTTCAGGTTTGATGTTGGAACTCAAGAGAGTTGATGACCTCGTTATGTTTGAGGCTTTCTTGAGTACCGTTGACAGATCATAAACACAGGGATTTCCTCCTCACGAAGGTCCACTTTCTCAAGAAGCGAGGAGGGACACCTACATAGATTAACGTCGCCAAGTAGACATCTCAGCGCTGTTCCCTCTTGTTATTAAGCGCCAGCTGTGAGCAGGAAATGTAAGCATGTATCATGATAATATATACGCTTTGGGTAACGGGAAGTCCTCTGAAAGCCAGCCAGACTACTTGTTCCTGTAAAAGTCTTGCTCCGCTAATAAACATTATTCGCTTCCGTTTTATGCTTTGCGACCCTTAATATGTAAGAGCTCCAACAAGACGAAGCTTATTGGACCCCCTGGCTACCGAACGGTAAATACCACGCAAAACGGAAGCCCCCTTTTGATAACTATCACCTCTGCAGAGGTAAGAGCGGCGGCACACCATCCAGATATTGAGGCACGAATTAGAGTAGCAGTGGCCACGGATCCTCACGGTTCAACAAATACAAAAGGGGCCGCAAAACCAAAAGAGAGATGCGATGTGCGAACGGAAGATGGCGAGCATACAAGAAGTAGCAGCCCAAGCATGTGATGGGATATGGGTTCCAATTATCCACTGCTAATTACTTTTCCGCTAACGTCCGTAAGATCATCCTATAGTCTGATATAGAGGTCCAAGCAGTCGATCCGCCACTCCCTCCTCCCCAGCAGACTCCTCAACCACTCCAGTCCCAAGCCCGTCCACTCCACCCTCGTCCTGGCCGCCTTGTCCATCGCGGCCGTCGCCAGCGTGCCAACCGTCGTGTTGAACATGTCGAGAACCACGGCCGCTGTACTGTTTGGAATTTCCACCATGGTTGTGCTGGTGCCATTATGCGTAGGAGCGTAGATATGATGTGTCGTCGGATTCGGCTCCTTTGGTTGGAACCAGTTGCTGCTGACGTCGAAGAAGCACCGGTCGGACCAGTTACACGACGTCAGGAAGAGGATGACGAGCAGGAAGGAGCAGTATATGCATGGTCGGTTGAGGAAGTATGTGCAGATGAAGAAGACGAGGATGAAGGCGGGCGACGCGTTGGTCGGTATGAAAAGCAGTGGGAGCCAACTGGATTTGCGATATTGGTTAGTTTTCTTCTTCGGGATCTCTAACTAGCTATGCGCCAGGATTCGGACAGATGGACTTTGACGAACCTCCGAAGACAGAACATTTTCTGCCTATGTGGTTGTTGCACAAAGGCAACTGAACGGGTAGTGTTACTGTTCGAATGTGGGGAAAACGAATGAACGTGCCCTTCCTGGCTGGAATCACCCGAGAGACCTGACAGACGGCGCGACTGAGATCAAAGGGGAGCGCCGCTCGGGTTGTTCGCCGTACTAGCGTATGTGGGATTGGTAAACGGCCGGGGATATCGAATCGGTCTCGAGATGAACGAGTGTGTGCACACGGTGGTATGATTCGAGGCCGAGATTGGAGATGGTATGTACCTCGACGGAAAGGAGGATTAGGTTCTTTAATCTGCCGTGTTGCACACTCTTCCCGGACTTCAACGTGGCGGGCTGGTTCGTGGGACCCGAAGGAGGTTCAAAGTTTGCTCGTTCGTTCGCAAAGAGTGGAAAAGTTGGCGATTCCGTCACCGTCTAAAATTCGATTCGCCAGGCGCAAAGCAAGCAGGAGGATCTGGGACGGGCGGATAAAGAACGCGAAAGCTCTATTGACAGCGTGATTGCACGGCGACAGCAGAGCGCGGAAGGGCGATATTCTCGAGGGAAGAATAATGTCTTTTTTTTTTTTTTTTTTGTTTAGTTTTCGGGGTCCTCCAGTGTCAAAGGAACCTTGACGCGGCGGACGGGACGATCTGCTGTCACTTGCGCAATTGCCCTGTCAGGTCGGAAATCGGGAATGACGCTGGGGCCGGGGACCGTTCGGTGGGGCGTTGCAAGTGGCTGCTGTCCCTGCCATTATTGAGATCCCCTTTTGCTTACATAAGCCACGTGGTTGAGTGCCGACAGCGGTCCATCTTGGCCATCGTCAAGAAGCTGATGAGCTTGGATTGGAGTTTGAGCCTCAAGACAGTCTACTTGCAGGGCATTTATCCCAAGTTGAATGACTGTCATATGCCGGGAGATAGCTCCCTCAAAGAAGAAGGGGTCGTTCACGAATAGGTACTAGACTTCGTCCAAGGTCAACGAGTAGATATCAAGTTGGCTCTGGACGAGAACGAGGTTACATGAGACGCTACCGTTCAATCTATCCAGAGTCAGCCCTGTTCTATTCCCGTTGACTGCAGTCAGAGTTCGACTTTTGATATCACCAACAGCCTCATAGGCTGGCAAATGCGGCATTATCATGTCACCCACGACAGATCCAAAGTGCAGAAGCAGAGACGGAATCTGTTTGGATGCCGTCGTGATGCACATGTCTTCCCCGCGCTACTCAATGCAGGTCAGAGTCGGAACATCCAATGCTCAACATGATTACCCGTGGATGTGAAGGCAGGCGTTGGCTACGTGGACATGTGTCGACAGCAGAGAGTGGCACGAATTATCGTGGCCATTATTGGCTGAACACCCTGCCCAGACGGCAGGAGGCCCTTGCCCAGCCTTGAGAAGTGTTGGACATTGGATGTCAGAATGCATTTTCTGGCTGTCACATCCGCCTAATAACGGCCTCACAACTGTCGGTGTCAACTGTCGAGGCAGGGCAGACGGGAGCCAACTGCGCAAGGCAAAAAGTTAAAAAAAAGTGGAAAGTGAAGCAGCAGTGAATGTGTGTTCCAGTTCTCGCAAACGGACGGGTCGCAAATCCAACCAATCTCAGGCCTGAGGCTGGTGCGGCAGCTTCAACCTGGAAGGCTCTGGGTCCTTTTTTTCCTCAACCTCCTCCCCCGCCAACCCGCCAACCCGCCAAAAAACGGAACCAAACAAAAAGAACTGGCCCATCGCCCTCTTCTCACCTCTTCCTCCTCTTCCTCTCCTCACCCAACATCGTCAAATTCTCGCGCGAATGCATCACACTGGCCATTGTCAGTTTCTTTGCGCGTGCGACTTTTGACCTTTGCAGCAGACTGGAGCTGAGAAATCAAGCAGCTGATTAGATACGTGAGTACTACTGACTCCCGCTCGCTGTATTTTCGCGCTCGCGCTCTCTGTTTGGCCCTCGGAACTGCTGCAGTTGGTGGCAGGTGTCGTGGGCTTTAACCCTGAGCCTCAGCTTTGAGCCCGACCGAGCTTGGTGAAGCTTCTTCGGTGGTTCCCGTCACTTGTCTAACCCTCGCTCCTCAAAACAGCGTCATTGATTTTAAAAAGAGTCCAGGAGCTGAGGTCCCCTCCTCCCACCAACATCGACCAACCCAGTCACAACCCACCCCCCCCTCGTCACGTTTGGTTTAGGTAATTCGACAAACGAAAAGCCAACAGAGCCTGCCATACACGAGCGCCGTCCATCGCACAACCCCAACCGCCGCTCTCGGTGCCCTTCCCCCTCGTCGCCGTCACTGTCCGTCATCAGTGACATCGCTTCAACCCCCCGGACGTCCCTAGCCTTCTATTTCTCTGCCACTGCCATTGCCGGAAGGCGGCTTGCGGTAGAAAATCGAAACACCACCTGTGCTTGATTGTTGTCTGGATACCAAATTGTGTCGATAGCCAGAAACGGCCATTCCTCATGATGCCCAACAACTTCAACATGCCCGGTGGTAACGCTTCGGGCGACGGCGAATCCGACCGCGCTGCCGCGTCTCAGTTGCTTTTGGCTCAGCTTCGTCGCCAACAGTCCTCCACCAGCCCTAATCCGGCTGCTGGACCTAACGGCTCGAACCAGTATGGCCAACTTGCTTACCACGGACACCACGGCCACGGTCACGTCCACGACCGCCCCCAGGCCGGCCAGTCCTACTATGGACCTGACTCTCCCGCTCTGACCGGTAGCTTCCAGAACGCCTTGGATCCCGCCGCGTTCCTCCCTGAAGCCCCGACGCCGCCTATCCACGCATTCAATAACTCCCAGTTCCCACCCGGACTGATGCAGCCAATTGGTGCCGGCCGCGGCCTCCCTGCTGGCGAGAATCGGACCGCTCAGTTGTTGAACCTTCTTAAGTTTAACGCACAAGGCTCTTCCTCTAACCAGGGCCAGCCGCAGTTCTCCCAGGAAGCTCAGCCAAGCTACAACGTTCCGCCTCCTATTCACGCGCCCGCGCCGAGCGGTTCCGATCCTAGTGGGCTTCTTGCTGCTTTGATGCGTGGCGCGCACCCCGAACAGCCCAAGCAGGAAGCCGCGCCTGCTTCCTCTTCGTCCTGGAATCAGCCCGCCCCTCCCTCCAACACTCAGCAATATTTGCTGAATCTGTTGAGCAAGCCGAAGCCAAGCCAGAACGATACGAGCGAGATTGTCGAATCCAGTCTTCTCACACCTCCCCCGGCCGAGGACGACTCGAAGGACGCCGGCAAATCTGCTGATATGACCCTCCTCGGAACCGTGCCGTCGCGATCCGAGTTCGATTTCGAGCCTCAGGGTTTGGAATCCACTCCCCCCAAGTTCAGCTCGACCCCGCACTCGCAGCATTCGCAACCCGCGTCCGCCGCTCGCTCGGGGATATTCGGATTCTCTGGTCAGCATGACGATCACTCGGTCAGTTCCCCTAGCCAGAGGACTCCCAAGTCATCTGCTGGTTCTGCCGTGGATCCCAATGCCAGTCGCCTCCCGGCAGCACCTGCTATCCAGATTCTGCGGAAGCCTGATCCCCATGATCCTAAGCGGCCTTTAAGCGACCACAGCTCCACAGGCAGCCCCGACCACACGAGACGGAAGCTGGAACATGTATCGTCTCCCCATGGGTCTGCGGGTGCGCCTCGAGTCGCTCCTAACATCATCACCGTTTCCCCAGATTCAGAGGCCAAGATTGAACTTGGCCAAGACTACGTGGAAGGTGAAAAGAAGAAGGAGAGTGTTGCTGAAGCCGTCGTCGGGCTTGCTGAGCAGGCCGACAGAGAAGCCCAAGAGGCGCTGGCTCGTGCTGAAGAAGAGAGCGCCCAGGACCTCGAGCAGATGATGAGCGCCGAGACCGACGAAGAATTTGCCACATCTGCCCAAATTGCCGCTCAGGCCATCCAGAAACAGTTTGAGAAGAACGAGAACAAGGATGTTCTCGAGTCTGCTCTCGATGCCGAAGTGGCCAAGGAAGTCAGAGATATTGTGGATGAGGCAGCTCAAGCCGCCCAGGGCGCGGTTGCGGATAGCTGGGAAAGTGCCGAAGCCGACGAGATTGTCGTGATTGAGGAGACAGCGGCACCTATCAAGGTATACAACTTCCCCTTGAAACCCTGGATCACTATCAGTGTCCAGGAAACGGATGAAGTTCGCCCTGTCTTCCGCGAAGAAGCGATTCTGGACATTGCTAGGCTGAAGAAGGAATTCGACCAAATCGATCGGAACCTTGTCTCGGCATCAGAGAGCTACATGGCCTATGGTATGTCCAAGGCTGGTGGCCTCCGGGTGATTCGTCAGGAGGACGGTAAGGACGCGAAGCTCTTCACGGACACTAAGGATAGAATCTTTAATGTGGCCATCTCGTCGTCTGCCTCGAACCAGCACCCCAAGGAGGCCATCATTGGTACAGGTGTGAGCGGCACAGTCTACTGGGTCCAGCTCAAGAACGGTGACCGGGATCATCTGGAAGACGCTCATCCCGAGCAATACGGTTTTGCTCTGCCCCCTCTGTCGACACAAGAGGGCGGCGATGCGCCCGGCGGAGTTCTTAAGACGAGAGCTCGTCCTTCCTCTATGCATCCCGACTACTTTGCTGTTGGCCGCGGAAAATCTATCAATATCATTTGGCCCTCGTACATCTTCGAGAACAATCTTTTCAAGAACGCCCATGACCGTGTTGTCGACACCGAGAGACTCTTTAAGCAATGTTCTCTCAAGATCAACACTGGTAAGGCCGGGAAGGATTTCACCTTCAGCCAGGATGACACACTGATGGTCACGTTGGACAAGTCGGGCCGAGTCAAGTTCTGGGATGTCCGTGACTTAACCGCTGTCAAGGAAGGCTCCGATCCCCTGAACCCAATGCCTGCCCACACCTCGTTGGAAATCAAGGATCCTTTGATGACCTTGACCACCACCCCGGAGGGCGAGAAGGCCTGGCCTACGTCCGTCCTGTTGTTGGATAAGTACCGCCCGTACCAGAAGCGCGCTGCCTTGCGGTATATGATCGTGGGCATGAAGCAAAACCACACCCTTCAGCTGTGGGATCTTGCCCTGGGCAAGGCTGTGCAAGAGTTCAACTTCCCCCACAACAAGGAGTCCGACGCCGTCTGCAGCGTCATGTATCATGCTCGCTCAAGTATGATTATTGTCGGTCACCCTACACGCAACTCGATCTACTTCCTTCATCTCTCCGCCCCCAAGTATGGTCTTAAGAACCTCTCACAGGTGGATTACATTCAGAGACTTGTTGCACAGGACCCTTCGATTCCGCAGCCCGAAGCTACTGCCGTTATTAGTGGTATCCGGGAGTATTCTTTTGCCAACAAAGGTGTGCTGCGGAGTCTCGGAATTCTTGGAAACCCCGCAGGTTCTACTGATGGCGATGAAGCGAACCTCTTCGAGCTTTATGCTATGCACTCCAAGGGTGTCACCTGTGTCTTTATCAAGAACGGTGAGCTTGGCTGGTCCAAAGATAACAAGGTCATCTGCCCAGCCGATGCTGAAAAGGTTGGCTTGGTCAAGATTTCCAAGCTGGTTGCTCCTGTGCAGCCAGTAGAGGTTCAACAGGCCCCGGCTCCGGCCGAGACAAGCGCGCCGCCCCAGATTCGCATCGCCACGCGCCCCAACAAGGAGATTCTGCAGAAGACGCCGTCATCCCAGGGTAATGACAAGAAGGGAGTTGATTCTGTCTCGACTGTCAAGCCTGATCGCAAGGAAGATACCGAAACTCCCGTTCAAAACAACAATCAGCCGGAGCGGGCAGAGAAGAAGGGCCGCAAGAAGAAGGCTGCTGCTGCTGCGGCCGCCGCCGCCGCCGCCGGCGGCGATTCTGCTGTCAATGGCCAGGCAGAGCAACAAGCCACCCCGTCAATTGGCCGCACCTCATCTCAAGTTAAGGCCAGATCTGCTAGAAATGCTGATTCTTCTGCTCTCAACCTCCCCGGCCAATTCTCCGACCTCTCCCTGAACGGTTCTGGTATCTCTCAGGAACAACTCAACACAGTCATCGCCGATATGGAGTCGCGCATCTCGAACAACATGAACAACATGCCAGGACGTATGTCCAGTGTTTTCGAGTCATCCTGCAACGACATGTTTAAGCGGCAGCGCGAACAGCTGCATGGTTGGCTGCAGGATTGGGTGCGCAATTTCATGGACAATCGTGATGACCTCTTTCTCAAGAACCAGTCAGCAGTCCTCAAAGTCGTTGCGGACGTTCTTAACGACAACACCGAAACTGTTCTAAAGCATCTTATCGTCGATCAAGTCAACAATGCCGTTGTTCCCGCCATCCGTTCCACCGTCGAAAAGGTAGCGAAGGATCAGGTCGACTTTAGCCTGAACAAGCAACTGCCCGCGATGCAGAAGGAGATCGAGAAGAGACTCCCCTCTCTACTTACACAGTCACTCCAAAAGGCTGACATCACGCCGAGTTTGGTGGACAAGCTCGCGGATCAGGTTCTCCAAAAGGTGGCCACCCGGTTGGACGTTAATATTGCCAACCAGTTTGCCAAGTCGTTCAGCGAGCAGCTGCCTGTCTTGTCAAAGCGTGTAACCGAAGACGTTCACCAACGTATCGCAGGAGATATCAGCACACGGATGGGCGAGACTATTGCGCGGTTTGAGGAGCGGAAGCGAGACGATGACGCGAAGCTCGATCGCCTCATTGCCCAAAACACAGAGCTATCCACTGCGCTTGCAGCTCTGGCAACGTCCCAGGTTCATATGCAAAAGGAGTTCAGCGCCCTCAAGCAACAGCTTCAAGAGCAGAACCGTGATCGGGAGTTTGTCAGTCAGGATCCTACGCACAGTCACACGCATTCTCGTGCCAGTGGCAGCGTTAGCTCACGCCAGCAGGCTGGCGGACCCTCTCGTGATTTGGTTGCCTATGCGCCGCCCCAAGCTCACCAGCACCAACACACCCAGCCCATTCATAGCATGGCTCAACACCAGCAGCAGCAGCAGCAGTTCGTGAATCAGGAGCAACAGGGGCTTTTCTCTCCTACTCCCCGCGAGAATCGCGAGAAGATGGAGCTCAACAACACGCTGGAAGCTATTGATCGTTTCATGAGCGCAGGCCAGTATGACCAGGCAGTCATGCGCTGGCTGCAGGCTGAGGATAAGAGCGAGGAGGTGTTCCAGCAGGTCATTTCCAAGTATGACCCCCGTTGTCTCTCCGGTCTGGCGCCCATCTTCCTTCTTTCCGTGGGAGCCAGCATCGTCAGCAATCTGTCCCGCAGAAGCCCCAAGGTTCAGGCCAAGATTGCTCTTGTCGAAACGGTCGTTTACGCCATGGCACAAGCCCTTCCCCACTTAGTAAGTGTTTCTACAACCCAGTGAACTGTGCTCCTGCCTTTATCTTTGATTGCTAACAGTCCGTTCTCTTACAGGAAGATCAAGTTGTCGAGGCCGTCCCGAAGGTCATGTCTCTGATCCAGGCTAAGGTGGAGGAACTCTTGCTCGCTATCAGCCGCGAGAGCCCTCACGATGCCTCTCTGAAGACCTTGTCCAGCATTGCTCACCTTGCTGGACGTATTAGCGAAAGTTGTCAGCCTTCGCGCCACTCTCTGGGTCATCCCGGTGCGCCTTACTAAGGACACTCGCTGGTGGAAGAACTTGCTTTGAGGAGGGGATGGTATACGGTTCGAGGAGGCTTTTCCGTTTGCTATCTTGATACCCAGCTTCTTATTCTTCTCTCGGTCACGGTTTACGGATGGGCTTGGAGCACTGGGTTGGTGCCATATTTGTCCGCGGAGATAGACTGGGTGGATTCACGATTCAGCGAGCATGATGGTAGTTTGCTAGTTACTGTTTATTTGCGTTCTCAACTTGTTATTAAGTCTTGTAGCATGGTATCTGGGCAGATGACAGCGAAAAAGTTTTGAGCGGATGGGTCGAAGAGGTGGCTTTTGTAACGTTGTCTGAGCGGCCACGGTTGTGTGGGTTACGTGGGCTTGCTTGGTGGTTCTAAGCATAATCAGATTTGCATGTTGTCAACGTAGCTTGTAGGATATATGTTATTGCTGAGTAGATGCAAGATAATGCGAAGGAGGATACGTGTTTTAAGATATCATCTTCTCGATGAGCCGCTCTCTTGGTTGACAACCCGATATCGCGACGTGATTTGCGATGGTCTTGGGTGCTCAAGCGGTGGTGATGTTGTGAAGAGTCTCAATATACAAGCAAGCCCCTTTACAAGGTCAACTCTAAGGCATATCAAGCACATACGACCATAGATGATAGAAAACTCGGGATCCCGTCTGCTCTCATAGATATGGGAGGAATTTTTTGTAGTTTACATCAGGGGTTTTGCGTTCTCTTTGTATGGACCTGCGGGTCCAAATGGTTGTGACATCCTGGGAAGGTGCGCTGTGCACTTAGCAATGAGGGGTATTTATACCTAGTTTTCCGGGGGTTTCTACTCTCTTAGTTCCTTCTAATCAACCACCACCTGATTCCCAAAAGCAACCTCCTAATCGACTGCATCCAAAGCGGTTTTCAATTCCACCCACCACCCATCACCCACCAATCCTACAAAGAGATTGCGCCACATGTGGCGGCGGAGCGCAGGGTGGGGAAGGGGTGGGGGAAGGGAGGAATGGGGGCTGACATTGGAGCCCGACTGTTATGAGAGTGACAGTTCTCTCCCCCATGCTTCTTCACACTCACTCTCTCTCGACCCAATTCCATGGAAAGCTGGCTGAAAATATCTGGAGCGGTAGGCTTGGACGGCCTGGAGCTTGCCGATTTCCCGGCCACCGGGCGCGGCGTCAGAATATTACGGCGTTTCAAGGAAGGAGAGAGGATTCTCACCATTCCATGTGACATTCTCTGGACGGTCGAACATGCATACGCTGATCCCCTTCTTGGACCAGCTCTGCGCTCTGCGCGGCCGCCCTTGTCTGTCGAAGACACTTTGGCTACGTACATTCTCTTTATCCGATCTCGCGAGTCGGGATACGATGGCCAGCGAAGCCATGTGGCGGCGTTACCTACGAGCTACTCTTCAAGCATCTTCTTTGCGGAGGACGAGTTGGAAGTTTGCGCTGGAACTTCACTGTACACCATCACGAAGCAGCTGGATCGATCGATCGAAGACGATTACAGGGCATTAGTCGTGCGAGTGTTTGGACAGTATCGAGATCTTTTTCCACTCGACAAATTCACCATCCAAGATGTAGGTGTTAGACACGTGTGATAGATGTTCCTTGCAAATCAACCGCTAACGCTTCTTCCCTTCGTTTTAGTACAAGTGGGCTCTCTGCACCGTGTGGAGTCGTGCGATGGATTTCGTACTGCCTGATGGAAATTCGATTCGACTTTTGGCGCCCTTTGCGGATATGTTGAACCACTCGTCCGAGGTTAAGCCGTGTCATGTCTACGATGTCTCGTCTGGAAATCTCTCTGTCCTTGCGGGGAAAGATTACGAAGCCGGAGATCAGGTACGTTCGTCTTGCTCTCTGATGGCAGTTACCAATTTATTTACGTCGTGACGATTCTTTCAGGCTTTTATCAATTATGGACCCGTTCCGAATAGTCGCCTTTTACGTCTCTATGGCTTTGTGGTGCCCGGCAATCCCAACGACAGCTATGATCTCGTTCTTGCAACGCACCCTAATGCGCCATTTTTCGAGCAAAAGCATAAGCTCTGGGTATCGGCTGGACTCGATTCGACCTGTACCATCTCCCTCACTCTCACCGATCCGCTACCGAAAAACGTCCTTCGATACCTCCGTATTCAGCGATCGGACGAATCGGATCTCGCTGTCATGGCGCTTCAGAAAATCGATGCTACAGATGAGAAAATCAGCGATTCGAACGAAGTGGAAGTCCTGCGGTTTTTGGTAGAATCATTCTGTAGTCTTCTAGATAGTTTCGGAACGCAGCTGGAAAAGCTAGAAGAACAACTCGCGGAGGGTGTCTATTCTTCGGGAGGGAACGCATGGGCTGCGGCGCACGTTAGCTTGGGCGAACAGCGGGTGTTAAAATTGGCGAGAAAGAGAGCGCAGGATTTGCTATCGGCTGTGAAGAGCGGAAGTGGCAATGTGAGGGGTTCGCTGTCGGCACTGGCACGATGCGCAAATTGCGAAAAGGTTTCTACGCAGTTGATGTTGTGCGGGAGGTGCAAAGCCGTTACGTATTGCGGGCGGACGTGCCAGGTCGCTCATTACAAAAAGCACAAGGCAATATGTCGAGCTACCTAACCGCTTCTAAGAGTGGTTCTGGGATGAAATAAAAGTATTCTCGACCAATTCTTGGTTGTCTCGAGACGTTGACCTATCACTATAACCCAGATCCCTATCCCTCCCTCTCCTCCCTCTCCTCCCTCTCCTCCCTCTCCCCACTTCATCTCTCTCTTCACAAATTCTGCAACCCCAGCCTTCATCCCAGCACCGGAGCCCGACGCTACCATGGCCAACGCAATCCAACCCAAACATATCGAGAACCTTGGCGCCCGAGAACAAACGTACCTACCTCCAAGAGGAACCAGCCATCGACGTCCTTCTCGATGATCTGCCTGAGGAGGAGCAAAAATACTGGGGGAAACAGGTCACGCATACGTCGGTTGGCCTCTTCAACACGCCTTCTACCTACGAACCCTGGAGCAATGGGATCCCTTGCTCGTATATCTACTGCGAGTGTCTATATCCGAGCATGCCGAAGGAGTTGTTGAGGGCAGTAGAGGAGCTTGTTGCGTGATGGAAGCCAGACAGCTGGGTGGACACTCCGTGTCAATCGACGCTTGAGCTGTTCAAATGATTTGCTTTGCAGCATTACTGCTCAAGGATAGACTAGCAAGAGCTATCACAAAGAATGGCGGCCTCTGAGTGGCGGTTTTCTTGCATTGTCTGGGTTGACAAGGAGGAGAAGATCCCGCTGACAGGATCTTTGTCTGTCAGGGGATCAAGAGATAAAGGCCGTTGAACAATGGGACAAAGAACGGAAGAAATCACCAACCTTAAAGCTAAGAATAAAACAACCAGATGATCAAATTCCGTTGGTTCGTTGGGAGGGTGATGTTGCTCACAAAGGCGAATGAATCATGGGGGTAATGCCAACCAGCCGCCTTATATCCCCATGCGACCGTATCGAACTTGCTTTCTGTTCTGCTGCTAACTGAACAGCACCCTTGTTCACAAGCAGAAATCTCAACACAAACTGCTCTGTTACTCAATTCAAGCAGCAGCAAAATTCTGGACATAGCAGATCGAGCTTCAGAAAGCAGAGAAGCAAAATACGATCTCCCGCCGTCAAAATCAAGATGGTCGCCATCCGCCGAAAAGCCTCCTTCTCCCACGACGAGGAGGTGCGTGATACCATCCACGTTTGCCTCTCCGATCATGATACTATCCACGTCCACGCCCCCAAACCAAACAAGCGCCGACGCACGACGAAACAGCCTTCAGGGAAGGCGAAGTCCCCAGCGTCGACCACATACCCTCCTCTGGACCCCAACACCGGGGCGCCAATTCCTGACCCGCTCCTCGACGACGTCTACCGGCGCTTAGCCCTCTCCGAGCTCGAAGAGGAGCTTTCCAACGCTGACGCCACCAATACCACCGAGGATGGCGGTTACTCAGTCCCGACACACGGCCAACGCACCCAGCGCTTGCTTCACTCTCTTCTCCAGAATGCTTCGCACCCCAAGACCAACTTTTCGCCTGATACCGACTCTGACACCGGCACAGTGGAGGCTCTCTACCTCAACCAAACCCAAGCCACAGCCCTAATCGAGTCTCCCCACTACGATCCCAACGTTCTTCTGATCGTCCAAGATAAGCGGTACTTTGAGCCTGCTCCAGCAGTCTCTTTCCCGTTGACCAGCAGCAGCCGTCAAGCGCCGCATCAGGAACCAGTACCGGAAACCAAAACCGGGACAACCGTGGAGGCTATGGACCGGTCCCAATACCGCCCCATCACCCTCTTCTTCAACCACCTCCTCCCCACTCTCCACCGCCAAGTCTCCGTTCAGATTCCCAGCCAGCCGGTAACCGAGCCTTCGGGACAACTGAGAACTTTGAGGTCGATTCGCGCGCGGTTTCACTCGAAGGAGGAGGATGCACATGAGGGAGAGAAAAAGGCTAAGAATGACCCGTGGAATGTTTTGGATTTGTCGACGCCTATACCTTCCACTACCCCTGCGTTTTTGCAAGGGCCGGGGAGTCAGTTGTTGAGATATATTCGTTCGGAGGTGTTGATGGCTGCTGGGTCCCATGGTGGTGTGATTTCGCCTCCGCCTTCTCCTACTACGGTGGTAAAATCTGAATCGGGACTGGTGACGCCGCCTAGGGACTATAGTCGGGGGTTTACGCCTGCTCGCAGCACCTATGAGCTTGAGATCACTCCTACTCCCGAACCCAACAATGCTAGCACCCTCCTCTTCCCTAACCTCACCATCCCCAACCGCTACTCTACCCCCGATCGCACTTCCACTCCCAACACAACAACACCCTCACCAGCCACCAATAGAGCTTCCACCCCCAGGAGCTCATCACCATCACCAAACACAACCCCCACCAAAAAGCGCGGCCGCCCTCCCACCTCCACCTCCACCTCCTCTTCCCCATCCAAAAGATCCCCCAAGAAACAAAAAACCACCACTCCCAAAACCCCAGAAAAGAGAGCCGAACGCCTCCGCGGCTCCCCCTCTTCCTGGTCCGAATGGACCAACGTCCAATCGTGGTCCCTCCTCTCCCAAGGCGGCCACCACACCCCTCCGCACTGTGACGCCTTTGGCTTCGACACCTGGATTACCGTCCAGGAGGGGATGGTTGGGTTCGGGTGGTTATCTACCGCTTCGTCCACAGCCGAAACGAAAACCAAAGTTTTTGGTGAGAGGGAAAACTGGGCGGCGGATCCTCATCACTACGCCTCAGGACCTCGGTGGCGGTTCGTCATCCTCAAGCCGAAGCAGACGGTGTTCTTTCCTAGCGGGACGGTGCACTTTGTTTTTCGGCTTAAGAGTCAGGATAGTTTGAGTGTGGGGGGTCATGTGTTACGATGGGATGGGGTGGAGAGGTGGTTGAGCGTTGTGCTTGAACAGATGGGGAATGGGGAGATTACGAATGAGGATATGGAGTGGGGAGTGGTGAGGAGGTATGTGGATGTTGTTGGGAAGTTGGTGGCTAGGAGGGAGAAGGAAGGGGGATCATATGGAGAGAAGAAGAAGGTGGGAGAGAGGTGGGAGGGGTTGGTTAAGGTATGTTTATCACCCGTCGAGATGTAAGGAGATGAATGGGTTTGCTAACGTGATCACAGGAGTTTAAGGAACTCTCAAAACGAAACAGATACCGGTAGAAGAAGTGCATTGGAGACATATAGAGAAGACTACAGAGAAAGCACGCTGGCTGGCTTGCTTGTTGGATGCGATGCGATGGGATGTAGACAAGAAGGGAAGCCATATACAGTGTATTAGACAGAAGATAAGAAGAAAGACAAAATAAACGAAAATGGTATCCAGAGAACCGCCCGTGGATTTTTTTTCTCCCTGGTCGTAACCCATGACCTTTTCAAACAAAATATAACTCCTATTGACCTTCCACATTACGCAGTGCCGTTCTGACTTCCCTGCTTCTCTTGGTCCTGATCCTGAGGTGCTGATACGGCAGGGTTGAACCGACCTGCTGTATCCTTCCTGTCTGTACGCGAGCTCTCTGAACTGCTGGCCTTGCTAGTGCCATGGTCGATGCTCTTTCTGACTCCGTGATCTTCGCTCTTCCTGAATTTGTTCGTCAACGCCAACGCGGGTTGCATGATACCAGTAGGCTCTCCAGCCTCTTGTTTGGCCTTCTTCTCCCGTTCCTTCTCCATCTTGTGCATCACTTCAGCAGTGAGTTCCTGTTTCAGGAGTCGCTCTAAGACATCCTTCTTGCGAGTTCGCCTATCGCCGATGGTAATGAGCAAACCGGCAGTACAGTTGGCAGCAATGGAGCAGCAAAGGACAGCGGTGGTCACTGCACTCTTTCTAGTGTGGTAATCCGTGGACCAGGTATAAGAGCCGAGAGTGATCTGGAGACAACTGTGCAAATCCAGCAAGCAAACAATGGCAATGAGCAAGCCGATGGGGAAGGCATGGTGGGTTCCCGTTTCGTGAGGCTTGTAAAAGGTGTGTGACTTGGCCAGCTTCTTTTGATGGTGGACGAATCTGGCTTGTGATTTCTCGGAGAGGACAGGGATGAACTCGTCGTCATGTCGGACCTCTGTCATGTGAGGGTCTACGGGGGCGCGCTCAAGGTCTGCTTGTTCGAGGGCGGCTTGGGTTTGAAGGGGCACGTCATTGGGATCCTTCAAAGGGATCAACAACTTTTTGCGAAGCTTGATGGTTTTGAGGTCTGGATGAAAGTCAGCATTAAGCTAGATTTTGACGGAATCGCAAACACTTACGATAGCGGGCTACAAAGATCATGTGGTATGTGTCGACAGCCCGGAAAGGAGCAAGACCATCACCGACAATAGCAAACAAAGCAACAAGAACATTGTCAATGACGTTGATGGTGTATAGCTGTTTGTCGCCGACGTAGATCCAGCCGATGAGGAAAAGAACCCAAGCAAGACCGAACACAGTGATCAAGAAGGCGTAAAGGGTGACAAGGAAGCCCAGCGGCCGCCTGACGTACTTTCCAAAAGCCTTCATGCGCTGCTTGAACTTGGAACGCTTTGAGTGGAGCATATGTCGGACATAGTCGTTGAGCATCCGGATGTCTTCCTCGCGCCATCCCTCCAGAGTGGCATCCTTGGGCAGGATGGCATACTGAGGAGCAGTCAGCACGGTCGAGAAACTGTGGACGTGAGGTGGACTTGGACGCTGATGTGGCCTCTCGTCTTCTACTTCACCCTCGCCTGTGGTTGTGGTGGTTCGAATAGTACGGACATCCTCCCGGGAAGGGGGGTAGGTACCGGGCAAGTTGGTTGGTAGAACTGGTAGTTGGGAGAGATCATATGTCGGCCTGCGGTTGACGAATCTACCCAGCGAAGGAACGAAGAGGGAGTTTTGGACGTTGGTAATGGACGATAGCGTGGCAACTTCTGGGTCTATAGCATAAAGTAGTTAGTATCGTGAGAAGCGAGAAGCTAAAATGGGTGTGACATACCAATAACATCCAAAAAGTCTACAATACGCGAGTCGTATATGTCCTGTTCTGCCTGTGCCTGAGCATGCTCAGGGCTGACCTGGTTATCTGCACGGCGACGACGTGGCAGCAGATGTCGGAAGGTGCCCTGATGGCGCAATGCTGGGTGCTCTGGCTCGACATTGATAGATGGCCGGTCCAGAACGTCTTCATTGATGGGAGACAGATGAGCAGCTGGTGGCTGTGGCACTTGTCCGCCAACATGATCAGGAACTAGCGGTGTCGGTTTGTTCATGATAGGTTGATCATCAGCCCAGTTTCTGGAGCTAACCGGCCGTTGGGGTTCAGAGCTGGAACGACGTCGACCTGTTGTGGCTAAAGGTGCCGGGGCATCTTGGGGTTGAGATGCTAGTTGTGGTTGAGAGGGTGACGGCCCTAATCTCGAGCTCTCGGATGGAGCGCGTAGTCTTCGAAGACGGATGGCGGATTCTTGTCGAGTGGGCTGGAATGGAACGTTTCGAGCTTGACTTTGTTGTGTGGGAGGAGGAGGGGCTGGACGGCGAGGCAGCAGATCGGGCTGTTGTGATGGTCGACGAGGCTGAACTTGTGGTTCTTGTGGTGCTGGTTGAGGTTGACTCTGCTGCTGGGGATGAAGTGCAGGCGGCCGCTCGTTGATGGGACTAAGAGCTGTTGGTGGTGGAATGTCTGCTGCTGCCGGGCGTGCAGGTGGCTGCGGTGACTCTGCTAGTTCGAGCAACGATGGGAGTCGAGTCGATGCTGTGCTCGTCCGTCGAACATCTTCCTCTGTGAAGTATTCACCTTGCCCCTTTCCTCCATTCTGTGGTTGCTGCATTGCACCCGATAGCACCTGCTATCCCAGTCGGTGTCGTAACAAAGTGTCTCGTGTAGCAGTGGTCCGTCTTTGTCCAACTGAGATCAAGTGGTTGCAAACGGGAGAGGGAAAATTGGAGAAGGCTCGAGAAAGGAAGGAGGGGGGCGAGGGGGTTGGAGAAGGGCTGCCTGTTCCCGTTGCTCGGTTTGTTTGTTCCTTCCTTCGAACCTGACTGAGTAAGGGCCTTGACAGAGCAGGAGCTTGAGACAAACACAAACAGTCTGGGGTAGTAATGACAGATAAAATCCCAAGATATAGGTAGCAGTCCGTAATAATGCATATCATTTAGAACAAGATCTAGAATACCGTCACCACATGGCCAGACCAAGGGATGGGTCCATGCCAAGGTCACAGACAAGATCCAAACCAGGGAATTACTACACCCTTGGCCACTGCATGATAACAAGTCCCAATTTCCCTGTCTTTGAACCAAGTGTGCCTGTGACGTCATAGCACCACCAGCCAATCGGAGCACATGTGAGGCGGTTTCAGATGAACAGCCACCCCGGTATCGATAACCGTCAAGATAATAGTTCTACCAAACAATGTCCACCACAGATACATTCAAAGTACAATCTCGGCCTGTCTTGCCTTATACTCAACCTTCAAAGACGGATCCACCCCCATCGAGAACCCAAACGTCCTCACCTTGGGATCAGACCCCTCCGGCAGCCTCCACTCGTAATTCAGCAGCAGATAAATCACGGCAATCTTGACCTCATTCGCCGCAAAGAACCGTCCGGGGCACGCGTGCTGTCCGTGTCCGAATCCCAAGTGGTCCGGCCCCGTGCTCACCAGCTGCGCCACGTTCTCCTTGCCCGCTCCGGGCGTCTCGCGCATCCTCAAAAACCGTCTTCCGTCCCACTTGTCCGGCTGCTCGTACACTTCCGAGTTCCACATGTTGTGCGCCGAGACCGCCACGATGCCGCCCTTGGGGACGAAGGTGCCGTCTGACAAAGTCAGGTCCTTGCCGACATGGCGACGCATCGAGGCCATGCCGATGGGCTTGACACGTTGAGACTCCTTGATGACGCTGTCGAGCAGCTTCATGTTGTACAGCGACGTCTTCTTCCACCCGCCTTCGCTGAGGACCTGCACCATCTCCTCGCGCAGGGGCGCAATGTATTCGGGGCTTTGCATCAGGTCGGTCATGACCTGGCAGACCAAGTCGGACGTGGTGTGGATGGCCACCAGGGACATGACCAGCTGCGCAACTGCTGGGTCGTAGTACTTGCCCTTGGCCGTCCGCTCGAACCACTCAATCGCGTCGTCGTGCTCAGCTTTGCCGCCGTTGGCCGCCTTTTCTTGACGTCTCTTTTTGAGGATCGGGTCGACGATGGTGCGCGCTACGCGGACGTGGGCGCGGGCGCGCTGGCATGAGGGGAGGAACCAGTGGACGATAGGCCGGAGGGCGGCGGGCCAGAGACGAAGCTCTTCGGCGGCGCTGAAGCTGTCAACTGTGTACTGCTGGGTAACCTTAAGCCATTCCTCGTTGCGGCAGAGTTCCTCGCCGAGGAAGACGCGGGAAGAGATGCGGGCGATGAGGGGGAGGATCTTCTGGCGGATGTTGATGATGGACCACTCGCCGTTGGCGTGCTTGGGGAGGATGTCCTCAATTGCCAAGGAAGTTTCCTGGGCGAGGGGCTCAGTGACCTTGTCTGTTATCTTCGTCAGCGTCTTCGCTTTGTTTCACTAAGGTAGGGAGTTTGACATACTCAAGTACTTGGTAAGATCTCTCATGATAACCTCTTGGACAATGTGCGAATCCCGGCTGCCCTCACGGAACCCTTCGAAGCCAGGGAGATGCGCATGGAAGGCCTAATCCATCTTGTCAGCCCTGATCTTTTACTCTTACCATACGTACAGAAAAAAGTAACAAACCTTAGAAGTAAATTCCGAAAAGCTCAACCGATCATCACTCTTGATCTCATTCGCAAAACGCGGCGGCAACAATATGACCTCACCAACGTCGGCGATGACACGGCAAGGCTTATCCGGGTTGACCTTGAACCAGTTCGCAATCATCTCCCGAGAGCCAGCCACGAACTCCTTCTTCGGTCTTGTGTCGCTAAACTCGAGAGGACCCCTAGGGTTCAGGTGCTTGATGTTCTTGGGATATCTCGGACCCTGGAGGGAGTACACGAGGATGGCCAAGAAGAAGGCCGTGACAAGGTAAGGAAAGGGCTTTGCGGAGGGGTCGGCCATGGACTTGATGTCGAACTGCTCCATCCACGAGGGGATGGAGCTGGGTGTGGCCGAGGGGTTGGCCATGGTCGATGTGTTGGTGTTCCCTCTGAATGTGGTGGTATTCTGGTGTCTTTGATGAATTTGAGAAGGGAGATGATAGTGAGTGTTCAAGACATAACCAGTCGAGGACAACCGTGATTTTTATATGTCCTACCAGTACATCTGAATCTCGAGCTTTGTGTCCCCTCTCAACTTTGTGCCGCTTCATAAACGATCATATCCCGTTTATGAAGCGGCATAACATCCTTGCCATATTGATAACATGACCATTGCCTTGCACAAAGACTCCGACACCAGCGGGATATGAAGATCGCTGTGTACAAGTTCAAGATCTGGAACCCCAGACGGACGAGCCCCTTGCCGGCTCTTTACCGACACGTCAGTGACACTATGCTCCTCCTTCGGCTCTTTCCATTTCGATTATGGATGGTGGATGGTTGACAGCCTCTCGCCAAGCTACACCGCAACCCCACGCCTACCGCCGATCTCAAAGACAGTTTACCCTGTCCTGTCCGTCTTCCTCGTTGCCGTTGGCTGGCCCGTTCAAGCGAAAGCAACGCTACCGTTCCGGACCATGCCGGCACGGAGAGCTGCCGGGGACCCACATCTCCGGTTGCACAATGTGCACAATGTGCACAAGTGGGCATAATTCAGGGATAAGAGTGGTATAATTGTTGCATAACTCTTGGTATATCGCTGCATAACAAAAAAGGGGGCCCAACCTCTGAGCTCTGTTTTAACCGCACTTCGTCACAAATGACGGTTCCCAACGAACCGGGAGCTTTACACAAATGACAGAAAAAGAAAAGGAGACGGAAACTGATAAGATCGCGCAAGTTCCGGGACACAGGGTCATTATATGGAGATGCAAAAAAAGATACACAAAAGACGAAAACAAAAAAAAAAAAAAAAACATACAACACCTGGGATTCGCTGGTCGTCACCGACCCAACTACTAGTCAGGCGATTGGTAGCTTATCTATGGGAGAGCGGACGGGATCCCGAATTTTCTACCATCTATGGTCGTATGTGCTTATTCTGGACCAAACTTTTGCTTATATACCTAATTGCATTGCCAGATGGATGCTTTCTAGCGCCAGTTACAAACGTCTGTCTTCACTCGCCTCCTCAGACGACTCGCGAGTTAAGGACTACCTAGGTGTGTCGGATTACCGTAATTGCATGCTGCGATATTAGGTATTACCATTAAGGGCTTCAGTACGTTGTTCTACCCCAACTCATCAGACCTCTCCCTCGTCCCCTTCGCCGGAACCGCCTCCGTCTTATACACATGTATCGAACTCCGTAACCAGAGGCTTCTTTTTCCATTGTTCCAGAGCACAAGAAGACTGCTGTTCGGTCTTCCCTCTACATCCCCAATCGATGTAGTTGCTGATTTGGGCATTGTGCTGGGTAGCAGCACTGAGCGTAGGTCGCCGAGGTGTAGAAGATCTGCTTCTCCGAACAATGGTAAGATGTCGCTAGACAGATGAGAAGGAAGTCAGAGTGAAGCGACGTACACACAAGAGAATGGGTTGTTGACTTGCTGCCTCCGTAGAGATCCATCCATATCCCCCATTCACAGCCGTGATTGGGCTTGTCGTAATTGACGGTGAAAGATCGGGGAGAGCTGTTGTCAACGCCCTATTGCCTATTTGGAGAAGGTGCGGCAGAGAGAGAGTGAGTGGATGGCGAGGCAAATGAGAATTGGAATGTCAAAGACAAAATATAAAGCGGGTCGGGAACATACGTCCCATATATCCAACATAAGAGTATAGTGAGTACCTACCTATCGGAAGAGCCGCCCCTATGTGTGTGAGGCAAAGGCCGACAAAGATAAAGCGGCTCAATTGAAACTGTGAAGAATTGCGTTGATGAGAGCGGAAATCCCAGTGAAGGCATCAGCGTACAGGCCTCTCCAACACAATCACATTCCGAAGCAGTGAAATTCCCTACACCTCCAATATCTGCAGCAACGCCGCTGAACAGCAATCGATAACTGGGATGCTCACAGGCAGCCAACGCCATCGGACTGAACAGTGCAGTGGTAACCTGACTACATGTTTGACATTCATAACCCATTTGTATATCTTGTTCGGCTGTTCCCCTGCCAGCCAGGCTCGTACATGCTTGTTATTTGCGAAGTTCTTCTTGTTCCATAGAGGTGTAATAAGACCATCGTGTCCTGATAGATAACTCACAATCGCATCGCTCCACCTGTTCCCTGAAAAGGTCTCTGATGCACCTCCGTTGCCTCCAGCTCGCACACAGGAGGAGTATGAGATGTTTTTCCTGACAATTCCGCTGACTGTCCAAAATCCGCTTGAATACACAGAGGATCGCTAGCGTGAATGTCAAGTCCCAAACCTCCGCTCTCTGCCAAAGTCTTTCCTTGCCTGTGTCGTCTCAACCAATAGAGGAGGCCACCGACGGCTACCAAGGCGAGGAGAGGTCCAGCCACGACTCCGGCTATCCAGGCTCTTGATGAAGCAGGCCTTGCATGTGTCTCTGGGACGACGGGATGATCATAGATGTCTGGTAGTGTACTTGACGCAGGCGCTGGGTATCCGGTGGTGGTAGATGAATTATCTTTTGAGCCGCTCACTGGCCCTGTGGTTGATTCATTATCCGGTGGAGTGTCCGACGAGCTCACTGGTCTAGGTCGGGTAACGATTGAGGTGTATTTCCCGGACGATATTGTCACCGTCACATGTTGTGTTATCTCTATGGTTGTCTGATCTTGGCTACCACTCCCGAAGTCGTATGAGTAAACGATGTCGGATAACGCATTCGTGTCTACTTCGTAGTAGAGTGTGGGGATTGCGTGAGCGGATTTGACACATCCCCAATCAACCAAGCTTTTGGTTGGTGAGGGAAACTTATCGAAGATCGTAGAGCCAAAGCACCGTTCTCCTTCGAAACTGCAGCGAAAAACGATCAGCTCAGGATACGACATAATACGTACGGGTGAACCCGCGAAGGGTTAAATATACCAATATTCAAAAAGCCCAGATTCATACACTACATCTCGACAATCGCATCTCAACCCAAACTGACAGCTGCCTCCTATGAGACAGCAAGCAAAATATGTGGACGAGACAATGATAGTCTCGCCCGATGCACAGGACACAGGATATGCTGAACGAGCACAAGTCAGAACGAAGCGGTTAGAAGAAGTTGAAGAACACTGTTGACATACGGGATCCATCGGGAGCAAGATACGTTCCCATCAATTCACCTGGTTGGAGGGTGGTTTGAGCTTCTGGAGCTGCCGAGATGGCCACCAAAGGAATGCTGTTCTGAGCTGCTACCGAGCTGATGGTCCCCAAAAGACACACCAAGGCACGTCTTATGCCCATTTGAGGGTCGGAATCTCTGTCTCGGGAGCCCATGGTGTAGCAAGAACGATTGAAGAGTGCTAAGAGAAACTGCTGAGGGGAGGACTCGGGAAAATCGAAGTGCGCAAAAGATGTATTTCGAGGATGCAAAGTACAGAATCCTTCCAGGCCACCGCGCGTTAAAGAGACCGACTGTTAACTATGGCGCAAGCAACCAGTGAGTGCATGGTCCGGTTATTCGAAGAGAGAAAGTGTTCGAGAAACATGTTGGCGCAAAGGTGGCGACACGGCGTGCTTGACTTCTTTACTGGAACCTGGCCGTTGATGATTAGGCATCTTTTCGGCAACCTGAAGAAAATTTGGCGACCTGTCGGAAGAGCGCAGCTCGAAGGATTCGTCTGTTTGAATCGGGTATTTGAACCAGTTGTTGGCGTTCCAGAAAGTTGAGAACGGGAAGCCGCAGAGTCGTCGATGTGATGAGTGCCTTTCTCAGGGAAGCATCGATGGACGCTGTTAACCGGGCATGTCTAAAGATGAGGAAGGCGATGATGACCCAAATTCACTCGGCTCCGTCCTGCCCTGGTCCTTCCTGATCTCAGCAACGCGCTGGGCGGATTCTGGTGAAACAGGGAGACTGTCAACGAAGGAAGACGCACCCCGACAAAAGTACTCCTGGGTCCGGCCAAACATCCGCTCCGTCCATGCTTCGGGACGGAACCCGATTAAACTTCATCACCGACACGGGCAAAGCGTCATGCTCTCGTCGCCATGGTTGCTGTCTCTCGCGCATTGCTCCAATGTCACACAACAATCACGATATCAAAACAATGCGTCCTCATCGACGATGATTTCCTTCTTCCAATGAACCCCAGTGCCCATACGGCAGCATCACAGTAAGAACGAACGAGAGAAAAAAGTATTACAGACACCTCCACGGACTCGAACTCACCACATCACCATACGTAAACCTCCCCTTCTTTCACCTTCCGATCAAAGTACAAAAAGGTACCAAAAGGTCCAAAAAAAAAAAAAAAAAAACCGCTCAATCGAGCACGAGACGGTTAACCGTCGAAGCACCCTATCCTCTTTTTTTTTTTGTTCTGGAGTTTCTTTGTGCTTGTGATTACGTTACCTTCTTCTGTCGCTGCTCACACCTGCAGATCCTTTTCTAGCCCTCTAACCCCGAACGGGCAGTGGTAGTGGACGAGGCTTACGATGTGGAACGCTCTTTGGGTTACTTGAATGTACATCATCGTTTCCTAACCGGACAGGAATTTTTGGGAGACTTGGGATGGAAGCTTGAGTTTTGAGGTATTAGGACTCGGGACGGACGGTAGGCCATTACGCTACTCGACCAAGCGGTTGTTGCTGAATACCGACATCGGACAAGACACCTATGTAGTCATTGGTGGGTTGGTTGGGATTGGATGGAAAGTGCGGGCACCTAGGTATCTTTCTCCCTCTTCCATTTCAACCATCACGAACCTCGCTCGGCTTTCGTCGTTCACAAAATCCTCGAGCGCAACCATCTTTAACCACAATGGCCGAACATCAAGACATGGACGTCAGTCAGCATGTGGTAGAGGTATGCAGTGCAGCAGCCGGACATGTGAAATTTCCTGATGCATATTGGTATGTAAGGCACCCCTCCGGCCGCAGACGGAGTGGCTTTGAAATTTTGAACATGTCCGCCACCATGCCCGTCCAAGGCCGAAGGAGATGCAACGGAGGACCGAAGCCCGATGAATTCTATGCATACAGATAATACGCTTTTTTGATGATGCCAGATCAGCAACTTATTCCCGCTCTTGGTCAGTGTTTTTACTCGCACATTTTCCCCTCGGCGTTAGGTAAGTTCCGAGCAGCACTTTGTTTTCTGCCCCGACAAAGTAGGACACTTCAACGAAATCCACGGCCTGGAACTTCTCTTCTTGTTTTCTTTTTTTGCAAAACTGCTACAAACACCAACGCTCATAAGATAACCAAACTAAACAATTTTGGGCCCTTGTGGGCACTCCCAAATGGTTTCCTTGAAGATTCTTATCACGGCCACGATCCTCATCGCCTCGTTCGTCTCTGGTGCTGTCCTTTATGAGGAGGACGACCCCGACCTGATTCTCGCCGGCCAGATCGAAACGCAGTTTGGTCTGGTATCATGGTACGTCTAAAAATCCCCTTCATCTTGCCCCCCTCCATCTTAATCGGTTTTCCGGACACCCATTTCTCACCTCTCTCCCAAACCCAGGTTCAAAGACAACACCTCCACCGACAAAAGTGCCCCTGTCGACAAAACCCGGGATCCCATCCGCCGCGGCCCCAAGCTCCACAAACGCTGCGGTTCCAACACGGTAGTCTGTTCCGGCAAGCACGCCGCCGACGTGCCCGTCTGCGAGACCCTAGTCCGGGGCGTCTTTCCCCTGCAGTCGGAGATGATCCCGGAGGATGACCACCGATCCATTTGCCTCGAGCAGGTCGGCAAGCGGTGCTGCATCAACTGGTCCAAGAAGCCACAGGGCGCCTTTTACCAGGACCTGATCGACGCGGCCGAGAAGCAGCTCTACACCTGCCAGTTCCGCGGGCAGGTCTCGGCCAAGAGCAAGGACGTGCTGCTTGGCTATATCTGTGTGAACCAGTGCATGGCTAGCTGGAACCATTGCGGTGGGCCGGAGGAGGACAGTAGTTTCAAGGATGGAACGGATAAAGGGCATGGTTCCGAATATGCAGATCATCCGGTGGTGGAGATTTTGCCGTTGCCTAAACAGCCTAGGTAGTGGGTTGTGTTGGTGGAAGGAGGGCGAAAAAGGGGGGGAGTTGAGGGCCGGATAGTGCCTCGGAGAGCTTGACAGGTCTGGGACAGGTTGATCAGCAAGATGGGATAAAACGGGATGGGATGAATCTCGAACCCTTCTCACTCAGACAAGACACCGTATCCAAAGGTGTTGGAAGTCCGTGCCCTAGGCACTCCCTTCCAGGTATTTAGGCTGCCCTGGTTGCCGTTTCTCCTCTTCCGTAAAACAACAACAATCAAGCCCTTTTTCGTTGTCGCCTTTTCCAGCCCACCGACAAAAGGACTATTTCGGTTACCAGACGGTCATCAGGCGATATGCGTTGGCCATCACGTCGTTGGTGACAGACAAAAGGCGTTTTTAGGTTATTCTTTTCGGTTTAAAAGCATTGCTTAGACGGCGGAGGCGGAGGAGAGTCAGGGGAATCAACTGATAGTCGTACAAGAGCCTTCCATATAGTAATAGGCAATTATTAGATCTTTATATATATTGGTCCAAGATAGTAAAAAGTCCTTTTCGACAGGCTGGGTAATCTGAAGATATTATCCTGTTCTGTTCCTACCACGAACACACAMAAAAAAAAAAAGCCGATAACAGAGCTTCCGAATATGAAGGTCGCTTAACAATTAGCGGTTACGCTTATTAGCTTCGATATGATGAACATGCTTCAAATAGAGCAGCATTTCGGAGCTGTCCATTTCGTCTTGGGAGCCCATCAAGAACTGTCTGTTTTCGGCGGTGGTGTGTTGACTTAATGTGTAAGCCACACTACGACGAAGTCAAAATCCGACCAAGCGCTCCTTGAAGCCACAAAAACGACCTAATCGACGAATCTGTGGATGTATGTCGACTGTCTGAACGGGCTCGTTTGTAATCCTGTGTTTAATCATTCGACGACGGACTGGAACACTGTTCATAGCCGATTTGAGTCGGATTGGAAGGCCAGTCTTGGATAGGTCCTGAGGTACAGTGAGCCGATACAGGTCATCCCACACCGTGACTTCTTGTTCAAACACTCCATCAATGATGACCAACACCAAAAGCAACCTCAAAATGTCTTGCAATGCCAAATTTGTCGGTAGCAGACCGGGGAAGGTGATAGTTTTGTACTTTGACTCGTCAAGGGTGTGGCCTTTAGACCATCTGAGCTTAATCGTTGCCTGTATGTTGAGGTCGAGGTCGATACCATCGGTGGTGTCTGGCATAAAGGAATAGAAGGTTATGTCCTCCCAACGAAGACACATATGTTCCGGACGTAGAGGATGGTGCGCAATCTCGGATCCTCGGCCGCAGAGATCTGTCAGGAGAACGAGATAGAGATTGAAGCTGAGGCCCTGTCTCGTGCTTGAGAAGGACTTGAGGTACTGCAAAGTCTTGACAGTTAGCTTTTCTGTCAATTTGCCTATTGGTGAGAGGGCGACATATCGAGCATACTCCTTGAACAGTGGAATGGGAGGGAGTTACCGGTTACGTGATTCCGGGTCGAAGCAGTGGCTGATGTCCATGTCGGGATGTTGAAACTTGATGAACTCTTGTAGGAACCCACTCTTCTCGGAGACTTATAACAAGGCCTCTTTTTGGCTCTTCTGTAGTTGCAGCTCTTCGGGGCTCAGCTTTGCTTGGGCAGCGAGGAACCTTGCGTTTCTCTCCTGGGCTGGAGTAAGCCGCTGGAAGGGGAGGCGTGGGCGCTGATGCTGACCCATGAAACTGGCTGCGTTCTCTGGGGTGTTCTCTGGTGCATCTCAATTTGGAGTGAAGGCAGGTTGTTGATGTTGGCGTGGGTATGTAGCAGGTGAACTTCTGCTCCGCTTGCGATAAAAATTGAGCCCATCCTCCTTCGGACAAATCTCCCCCTTTTTTTTTTTTTTTTTTTTACTTGTGTGTATGTCTTGTGTGCGCGCATGCTCTCATGATGGTATGAGGAAGGAACGGTGGTGGACTTTTACGTGCCTTCCACATTTTGACATTTCTACATCCGTCTCATAAGGTAAATTACCTGTCACGGTACTCATCACTAGTATCTTTTAGAGTGACTCTTTGATCGTTCTGTCTAGTAGTGTAGGTAAGACCCAAGACGCCTTTGGTTACAACATCCGGTCCTGGTCTTCCGCTAAGGTCCGTCGGAACGGAGCCGTTCAAGATAGCCGCATCACGGCTGTTATTGACGTCTTGACGACGAAGGGAGCTAGCTGGATCACGGTACGTACTCCTCGACCGGGCGGCTCGGAAGACGGAGACGGAGGGCAGGATGGAGCAGTACCGTTGATCAAGCATGTATATTTCCGGAAAGATTTCATCGTGACAAGTGGAACGTCGCGGATCTGATGCTCTCGAGTCTGTCCACCCAAGTTCGGCTTCCTCCCGAGAGCTCGAGCTGTCCACCAAGGTCCTCACAGTCAAAAGCCGTTACGTCACAGGTACCGAGGTACCCCCTTCCAGCGCGATTCCTCGGTCTTGGCGGCTTGGCCCTCCCTGAAATGCGGGGGCAACCACTAAGACAAAGTCCCTGATCCCAGCTGCAGCATCAGATCAGTCACGTCCCTTCAACGTCCAACCCGTTGCCGGTGAGATGACTCTCACCACTTCCGTCGTGGGGGAACCCGAACTTTGATAGGTAGCTCTGGAAAGACGGAACAAAGAACTGTGATACCGATGAAATGCCGAATTGGATCACTGGCGGCTGAGCACCCCGCGCTTGGAGCTTTGAAGCTTTGGGACTTGGGAGGGACCGAGACCGTACCGAACGGGAGTCATGCATGCATGGAGCTCTAACCTCATATGAATAGCTGAAGAGGGGAACCTCCCACTCGTATATAAAGCTCCTGATAGCTCCCCGAGCTGATATGCATTTTGCATTCCCTCACTTGCCATACTATACTAATTTTACTCCCATACAGGAGTAATCAACAGGTTATCCCACCACCACCACCACCGAACTCAACCCGCCTCGTCAACAACCGCCAAAATGACGCCCTCCAAAATCCGCATCGCCACCGCCTCCCCCTCCACCCAACCCACCACCCCCGAAACCCTCTCGCAAATCGCCCACCTCGCCCGCCGCGCTGCCTCCAACAACGTCGACATCCTCCTCCTCCCCGAGGCCTACATCGGCGGCTACCCGCGCGGCACCAACTTTGGATGCGTCATGGGCTCGCGATCGGCCGAGGGGAGGGACGAGTACCTCCGATATTTTCAGGCTGCCGTGGATTTGGGGGATATCGTTGGGGAGGGGGGCGCGGGCGGGTTGGAGAGGTGGGTTCGGAGAGAGTTGGTTGGTGATGAGGTTCTGGGTCAGGCGGCCGATGGGAAGAAGGGTGTGGAGGACAAGGTGAAGAACAAGAGGGGGGATGGAACAAGGGAGGAGTTGGAAAAGATTGCGAGGGAGACGGGCGTTTTCTTGGTGACGGGGTGTATTGAGAAGGCGGGCGGAAGTTTGTACTGTAGTGCCGTTTATGTTTGTCCCAAGATGGGCATGATTGGGAAGAGGAGGAAGGTCATGCCTGTGAGTGTCTTTACCGTTTCCCTTGTGGTGAAGCGGAAGCTAATGCCAGAACTCCCAAAAAAACAGACCGCTATCGAGCGACTAGTCTGGGCCCAAGGCTCGCCCGCCACCCTCCGCGCCGTCAGCACCGTCATCCGCGGCGTCCGCATTAACCTCGCCGCCGCCATCTGCTGGGAGAACTACATGCCTATGCTCCGCCAGTCGCTCTACTCCCAGAACATCAACCTCTATCTCGCCCCGACCGCCGACGGCCGTGACACATGGCTACCCTTGATGAGGACCGCCGCCATCGAAGGCCGCTGCTTCGTCGTTAGCTCCAACATGTGTGTGCGCAAAGATGGGGGAAAGCAACAAGTCAAGACCAACGGTGGCCCCGTTATCTCCCAGCAACAACAAAGCGATACCAGCGCCGTTGCCGACCCCTCTCAATTTACCACCGGCAGCGGCAGACGCAAGATCCGCAGACAGTCTATCTTCGACGAAGACGGTAACGAGATCGTCTTACCCTGCTGCGACGAGCAAGGTGAAGTCCAAGTTGAGGCGGAAGCCGAAGTCGACGACGAAGCCGTGTCCACCACCACAGCCAAGACCTCCTTATCTTCTTCTGCTGCTCCAGCTCTGGCTCAGCCGCTCAAGGTTGACAGTGGAAAGACGTTCAAGTCCCCTGTTATTGATAGGTCTACCGGTGCCAAGGCGGAGGAGGAGTTTGTGTCTCGCGGTGGCTCGGCGATTGTCTCGCCGTTAGGAGACGTGCTTGCCGGCCCGCAGTGGGAGGATGATGAGGGCATTATTTGGGCGGATGTTGACTTTGAGGATTGTATCCGCGGGCGGCTGGATTTGGATACTGCGGGGAGTTACTCGAGGTACGTTTCCTTGCTTTCGGCGGGAGTGATGTGTTAGTGTCTGGTGAGTGTGCAAGAGCTAACTGGTGGCGATATAGAAACGACTCGTTCAAGCTTACGGTTGAAGGGCTTGATTTGTCGCCTTTGCCGTACTATTGAGGATGGCGTCAGTAACGTCTATCATATGGGTGCGTTGAGAGATGTAGGAGAAGATAAAGCGGCATATCCGTACGGATTAGCCAAGTCGTATTCTCCGAATAGAATGTGGCACCTCTCGTAACAAAGCTTGATACTCTTCCATCGAACACTCGCCAATGTCAAGCGTACCGACCCTATACGCCGTATTACCCGACCACTCAAGTATCAGGAAACTCCAAGAATATTTTGACCCGGAGCGGTCTCTTCTTGTTCTGTAAACGAGTAGGCAATCCCACGTCTCTGTGATCAACCTCTGTGAAACTGAGGGTCATCCCGCTTTCGTGACATGTAAACCGACTCTATCCTGCCTCGTAAGCCTTTATTGAAACGCACCTCTACGTGAAGGTGATCGTTGTCAAGGTAACTGTGAGCTTCGCAGAACCGAAGTTGGATTACCAAGCCCTTCTCTACCCAGAGATAGGTGGACAACTCCGGTATAACTCTCGAGGTGTCTGACCAATACCAATTTCTTAAGGATGCCGCGGATGGTAAGAAATCCACAAGCTGTACGTGTGAGCCTTCATTCTCCTCGGCCCAAAATGTTATTTTTTTCTTCAAGTTTGTAACCGTAGGAATTTGAGTCGAAGTTGTGGTAGCTCACACCGTTCGGGGCCTTCCAGCCAAGCCATGACCAACTGGGAAAACCTTGTCGTCGTCTGATTTCACAATTTCCCCCCTCGACAAATCGAAAGGAAAACCAAAGAGACTGGAAAAAGTCTACTGGTAACTGTGCTACTTCCTCTTGTTGTGCGTGCCTCTTTCACCAAGACCAGTCCATAGTAGGTGACAAATAGAGACCTGGTCAATAGGCCTCTCAGCGCGTCAAGCGCATCTTCTTCATTCGTCAGATGCCTCGCCGAATATTGTTCAAAATGTCGGAGAATCCGTCGAAGGTCCCCATCATCTCTCCGAAACCTATGAGTCTCAAATATCTGCGACAGCTGTGGCACAGTCTGAAAACAGGCGCGTTGCTCTCCTGAAGTATCTTTCCAGAGAGAAGCTCTATCTTCGCTCCCTATGCGTGCCGGGCACAAAGTGCACTTGATATTCGGTGAAAATGAGTAGGCGGCGAGACAGGACGGCCTCTTGATACGTCCATCCGCGCGTGGCCCACACAGATTCTCGGATTACCTTATGAGCGATGGGGAGAGACCCGACCGGCGATATAGACCTAGAGCCGATCTTGACATGGGATTGCTCTCTTCTCGGTGTTCCAGCAACAGCAGCAGCAGCAACACCGGGAAGACCAAACGACGAGGGCCTTGCCGGCGGCTGCCACGATGGTCACGAAAGCGCACTCGTAAATGTTATCCATGTTCTTGATCTGGGCCCATCTATCGGCGCTGTCGGTCTGGTTAATGCAGCACTGGTCAACCCAAAGGTAGCGTAGTCCGATGAATACGGCAGGGGTCCGTCCCCTTTGACATGTACAGAAGGAGCATTGTCAGAAGCTGAGGCAGCAAACTCCGGATGAGCGTGGCCTGGGGCTTCCATGTGATATAGGCAAGCCAGTCAGTCCATCTTTATCAAGGGTCTTGTCGTTCTCCTCACTCGTCTATCACTTCAATGCTCTGCGGCTCAATGCTCGATAATATGCCCATTAAGAGCACGCAGCGACATGCCACACAGAACCCAAAGTAGATAGTCGATCGTGTCCTCTGAGCTATGAACACACCGTGAATACAAACTGTGAAGATTAGCTCCCACTTGGAAAGAGCCAACGCTATTGGTTGGCGCTGGGAAATACTTACCTACCTACCACGATGTAGGCGATACACTGGGAAGGAACAAGTGACGATCCGTATGAAGCGAGGCAAAGACTTCGTTGCAATGCCAACCAAACTGAGAAGAACAGATTCAACCTACTAACGATCCCGTGAAGCAACACAGTCCCGACATAGATCAAGATATTTTCATTGCACCCGTAGACTGATCAGGTAGTTAGTTTCCCCCGTTGAAGGGACATATAAACACCCCTTTCGAGGCCTCGGTGCAAATAGCCCCGTAGTGTAACGGTAGCACAAGTGTGATTAAGCCAAGCCTAAGTCGAGGTAAGGCAGGTGAGAGCCGAAAAGCAGGTTTGACTCCGGGCAGTGGCATCCCGATGTTTGCGAGCACTTGTTTTTTGGCGTTTTGTTTCTCGACATACCGTTTTGTTATTGTCACTGCGTTGTATGATGTCAGTTTCGGTTGGGAATTGTTGCGAAATATGTGTACACTACATGAAACGCCAATCAATATTGCCCCCGCGGGACCGAACAGAGACCGGAACTGACACCAATAGGGAAGGAGCCACAGAAAAGAAGAAGAAGGCGACGACGCCAAACAGGAAAACCAAGAGAGGTGTACAGTTCAAAGACCAACAAGGCAAGTAACATGTGGCGAACGAGCTGAAGGCATGAAAAGATGCAGCGATGTGAAGGAAAACATAGCAAGAGAGATAAACAACACAAGAGGCAGGATTTTGATCCAAATCAAGCCAAGAACTCAGAAAGACCATAGTCAAGAGGACCTCCGTTTTCCCATAGTGGCCATTGCAGCTTGAAGAGGTATCCTATTCTCAGTTGAAAATAACGCAAGTGATAGACAGAAAGACACAACGCCAGTACTTAAGCCCAAGACATATAACCCGAGAATCCTGTCGGTCCCACCCATTACCCTGTTCCCGTCCCAGAACACCATCCCATACGATACTTAGTATGTTCCTGTCCCGTCTCAATTCCTCAGCGCATTTACCATTATTCATTCCATCCTTGTCACCCATACAGCCCCCATTTCATCATGCCCTCTCCTCCCCTTCAACATCTTCATCTACATTACCAACCCCACCACTGATCCTCCTCTCCCTGTCCCTATCCCTCGGACTCGCCAACGGACTGGGTGACGCCGCAGCCGTGAACCCAACCAAGCTCCCCGACGACGCAACTCCATTCATTGGTGCAGCAGTTAACCCCCCACCAATACTCCCATTAATACTCTCAGCCCTACCATGTCCTAACAATCCACTCCTCACACTAGCCGCATCTCCTCCAGTACCCGGCCCGCCGATGGCCTGCTTCGAATAGAAGCTGTTCCTGTCGCTGGCTAGATATCCTGTAGTAGAAGAGTAGATGCTTGTGCGATCGTTGGCCAAGCCGTTGGGTCCACGGTATAGACCACCGGGCGTGGTGGCGCCGGTCATGCCGCCAGTTGTGCCGCCTTCCATGTTGGAACTGAGGACGCTGAGAGGGAGAGACTCGCGGCTGCCTCCAAAGAGAGAAGAGGGCGCGAGAGCACGGACCGAGGCGTCAGTGTCGAAGGAGCGGCGACGGCGGCGCTTGGAGGAGGATGCGAGTGTTAGGATGGAGGCGTTGTCGGTCAGCAGGTTGTTCGCCGTGGCGCTATGGTAGGTAGTCGGGTAGAAAGGCGAGTTCCCACCCTGACCGGAGGGTACAAGATGGGCTGGAATGGCGGAGACGGGAGTGGCCGTCGTCGGGAAAGGTTGATTGAAGTGGATTATTTGTGAGTTGGAGTGATGAGAGTGGTGGTTGTGATGGTGGTGATTAGGGCTGTTGGACGTGTTGGTGCTGTTCTGATTGTTGTTGTGCGTCGCAGCGGCACCATTGGGCATAAAGGATTGTATTGTCGTCAGGGTTGTAGTCAAGGAACGGACAGATGGCGCGGGGGACGAAAAGGTGCTATCATTGCCCCGACGGGAGTCGATATTTGCGGTACGAGTTGTGCCAGTGACCGAGGAGGCCCCGTAGGACGGCGCGGCCATAGAGCACGCGGTCTCATGATCGGTGACGACAGTTGGAGCTATAGTCGATCGACCGCCCATGGTGGGAGGTGGGTGGCCGTCGGTCGACAACCTGACGGAGTCATCTGAAGGGTCTATGGAAGTTGTGCTCGATGTTCTCGCGCTTCTTGTCGAGGATACCGAATAATGGCTGGTCGGCGGCGGGGTCAGGGCGATCTGGACGTGGTCAGAGTTGGAGCGGCCAACGGCTGCGTATGGGTTGTTGTCGGCTTGTTTCTTGAGGTTGTTTCGCTTGGAGCTGGCATGTCGAACAGCATCGCCGGGCTTCATGCTCTTCAACTTTTTCATCAGCGACGAGAAGGGTCGTCGGCGACCAGTCCTCTCGGGACGATCTTCTCGGTCTGGCATAGGGTCAGCGACTGAATGAGGACCGAACTGGCTCAGCGGCGGAGCAGAATTGCTTCGATGGCGAAAGGCAGAGGCAAAGGAATGCATGTTGGACGAGGGACGGTGTAAGAGAAGAGGACGTGCGAGGAGTGGACGGATGATAAGAGGTAGGTAGGTAGGTAGCGCAAAGATTGGACAAGGTTTCAGATGAGAGAATCAGTACCGTGGTGACAAGATGTAGCCGTCTCGGTCATGGTGGTTGTAGTAGAGGAAAGGTGGTAGGTAGCCGGAGCAGGACTTGGAGGAGACGGTGCAGTCGAATTACACGGGCGCGGTAAGGTCGACGTCGATATCAGCGGATATGGATATGGATCCGTGCGGTACAGTAGTGCGGTAGTGCGGTCGCAAAGCAAGGGTTGTCGTGCAGTGGCAGATGCTTCACTCCGTCGTCAAATCGTCAGTCGCGGTCGGGGGATTCTGGATGTTTAGGTCTAGCGTGTAGATCAAAATTGATGGTCGCCAGAGAGAAAGAAGGTAGGGCGCGTGTTGGATGGGCGACGATCGCAACGGGCCAGCGAGTTTCCCCTGCTTCTAGTTGTGGTTGCTGTATCCGGACGGTACCACTTCCCTAGGTAACGGCTTCTGCACAGACCGCACTGGTCCTTGGGGCAGATTACAAGATGGTCTTGCAACGGCTAACGGTTTCACGTTCCTCTCGGCGACAGGAAGGACGGACTGAAGGTGATATTGAGGAAGGAGAGGGATGGATGGTGAACGTGAGATGGAAAGAGGACTGTCTTATCGAATGTCGATGGAGTGTCGGTCGAGTCAGTTGCGAACGCAGCGTCAGTGCTTCTCACTTGTCGGCAAGGATACCTTGGGATGCGATGCGATTCGATGGAGATTTGCTGATTGATCGCAACTCTCAAGAAAACAAATCGGAGGAACAGATGATATCAATTCAACGAACGACTTGGAAGTATAAAGGCGGTCACAGTGAGGGTAGTATGACGAAGCCTGTGATCGATTCCTGGCTCTGGAAAGTACGCCGAAGAGATGATGACGGGATCTGTGTCGCGTCTTTGTTCGACTTTTGGGACGGCAACGCCATGGACTTTGGGTCCTGAATTGCACTGCCATTTTCCAGGCGACACGAACAAAGACAGGATCCACCGAGCTCGGGCCTTTCCGATCTGTGGAGCCAATGTTTCGAACCCTGGGGTCCGTTGTGGAGCTCTTGCTCTCACGTGCCTTGCCAAGAAACAGGGCCATCAAGGTTCACTTCGTTGTCTCTTTTCGGGGCAGCCAATGCCAAGACAGAGAGAGCTTGACAAGCTTGACCTGACGTTCTTCTTCCTCTTTGCTTCAGTTCTGAATGGCTTCATCCAAAGCTGCTTCAATTGCATCCGCTGCTTTCAATTGACAAGCCTTCAAGTTGACCACATTGACGCCTGCGCAATACCCCATCCCGCTTCATTATTATCCTCACCTTACTTCCATTTTATTCATTTGCTCTTTCTCTTTGGCAGGTCCAGTCTTTTTAGAGCTCACCTTCCAGAGCTCAACGGTGTCTGACAACACAACTCATCCGCCAAGACCTTTCTGCAAAAAGTCATGTTGAACTCACATCAACCACCACCATGTCAATTCAACCACTCCCTGGGGACGTTATCGCCCAGATCAAGTCTTCAGCTGTCATTACCTCCCTGAACGGCGTCATTGATGGCCTGCTCCGAAACTCACTCGACGCCGGTGCAACCAAGATCAACATTTCTATCGATTACAGCCGTGGAAACTGCTCTGTTGAGGACAATGGGCTCGGGATTCCTCCAGCCTGCTTCCGCGAAGATGGCGGTCTGGGCAAGCCTTACTATACCTCGCGATATCCGCCGCACCCCGATTTCCATGGAAGATATGGCCAGTTCCTGGCTTCCTTAGCAGCTCTGTCTCTGCTTTCCATCTCATCTCATCACCATGAACACCGCTCACATAATTCTACAACAATTCACAACTCCCGAATTGTGGCCCGCAACACTCCTGCTCTGCCCGAAGAGCGTGTCCTGGCCTTCCCCAGTGGAACGCGTGTTACTGTTCGCAACCTTTTCGGCTCCATGCCCGTCCGCGTAAAGCAGAGGGCCACCCAAGTTGAACGACTGGGCACGGCCAAGAGCCTTGACCAGCTCATTCATATCATCGTTTCGATTCTCCTTACTTGGCCAAACGAGGTCACTCTATCCGTCCGAGACGCTGTTTCTCGACGTGCTGTTACTCTTCGCACTTCCGGGATAACTAACCAGCTCCAAGACCGTCGGAACTCTGCTAATGAGCTGGTGCTGCGAGCCTCCAGCCTTTTTACCCAAGCTTCACTGACTGAGGAGCAAGACTCCAAGTCATGGGTTCCAGTTGGAGCCTCCGTACCTGGAGTTTCTGTGAGCGGTTGCTTCTGCCTAGTGCCGGTTGCAACAAGGCGAGTGCAGTTCATGTCTTTAGGCGTACGACCTTTGTCAAATGAAAACGACTCCAACATCTTGTACGAGGAGGTCAATCGCGTGTTTGCAAACTCTGGGTTTGGCGTCATCGAAGAAGCGGCACTCAACGAAGGGCAGCCAAGGAGGAAAGAAGGGTTCACGTTAAAAGAACTCAAGCCAAGGAAGGGCATCGATCGATGGCCCATGTTCTTTCTTCGAATCACCATGGCTGGACAAGAGGGTTCCTTGAATGCCGATGACCTTCTGGATGAAAGGCACCAGGACCTCTCGATTATCACCGACCTTCTTCAGGTGATAGCCTACGAGTTCCTAAAGAAACACCAGTTCAGGCCCAAGTCTGTTAATGCCTTCGACAGGCTCAGGTCGTCAAGGGGCTCATCAGCCGAGTCCGGTACTCTCGGGCGATCTGTCTCCCCGTCATCCTCACAGGCAACCTTCAGTCGCAACGAGAAGCATACACCCTCGGGGTTAACGCGATCAACTTCTAGCAGCTCAAGGGCAAGCTCAAGCAACCGTCACATTGAAGAGGGCTCAGCATCCCCGTTTACGTCGTGGTCACGCGTGAAGTCGGGATCCACGCATGAATTACAATCCAAAAACTCCTCTTCAAGTTCAGCCTTATCGTCAGACAAGACCGTCAAATCTGCCAGCACATCTACGCAAGATTTGGAGATCGTTCCGTGGGCGCAAAACCCGCTGTTTGACAGAGCGGGTAAGCTTATACGAAAGCCGTTTGAGGATGTCGAGTCACCTCCATCAAGCAATAACCACTTCGTGCCACGGGGACTGGGTCGACAGTCCAGTCTGCCCTCAAGCTTTGACAGTAACATGACGGACAATTATGTGGACTGGGTAGATCCCACTACGAATACCAGAACACTCATAGATCCGCGGACAGGCTTCATGATTCGGCCCCATTCGGCCCCCGGAACGAGACCGCGAGACACTTCAAAGTCACGTCAAAAGGAGTCAATACCTCGAGCTGCTGTCCCAGCGTCAAAAAGTACCGCCTTCGAACCTGTCGAAGCTCCTATACCCCGTGTGCCCGAGTTGTATGCGTCCATGGAACACGGCGCTCATCATAGCTGCAATCATTACTCTACGGGAGTTGTCAATCTGGAACCGGTCAACGGAGGGGCCTTGATGACCCTACAGGGCCGAATCTCCAGAGATGCCCTGCGTACGGCAACTATCCTTGCACAGGTCGATAAAAAGTTCATTTTTGTTAAAATGGCTCCTACGGACAAAGTCCCCCCCAGCTCCGATGTTGACCGAAGCGTCCTAGTTCTGATCGATCAACACGCGGCTGACGAGCGAGTCCGCGTAGAAGATTTGATGAAATCTTATTTCACCATTGTCCACCGCTCAGGTGCCACACAGTCGGACCAGATGACGGCCCAAACGCAATCCCTACAACGCCCTCTCCGTTTCGACCTGTCCAAGCAAGACGGGAACCTTCTCGTTCGATACAAACCACACTTCGAATACTGGGGCATTTTCTACGAAGTCTTCACAGGCGAGGAACACTCGACGAGGTTTACCGTGGAAGTACAGTCACTGCCACCCAGCATCTTGGAGCGGTGTCGGTTGGAGCCGCGAGTGCTAGTCGAGCTGCTTCGAAAGGAGATATGGAGGCTGAATGACAACCCCGGCTTGGGCTTGTCCTTGAATCGTGCAGCTGGCGGTGGCCAGATAGAGGGAGAACGTGACTGGGTTGCTAGGTTCCATGATTGCCCGGATGGTATCTTGGAGTTGTTGAATTCTAGGTCTTGTAGAAGTCAGTTCCCACGCTCTCGCCCCTTTCCCGTATTAGCTTGAGGATGCTAACAAGTTAGGTGCCATCATGTTCAACGACGAACTGTCTCTGGAGGAATGCAGCAGCTTGGTCTTGCAGCTGGCCGATTGCGCTTTCCCGTTTCAGTGCGCGCATGGGCGACCATCCATGATTCCGCTTGTCGATCTGGGTGCTGGGTTAGTCCGAGCAAGCTCGGATTTAACTCTTCCAGACGATTTCGATAGGACCCGCACCGAGGGCAAAGGCAAGAACAACTTATGGTCTGAATTGAGTAGCTGGAGGCGGGATAAGATCAAAGGCCGGTGAGGTTGACAAGCTCGACATGGTCGCATCTCGATATCATTTAAGTTTCGGGTCGGTAGCGAGCAGTGAGCACAATCAGATAGTAGCTGGGGGTTCTTGGGATTGTGTGCAAACCATTTGTCATGGGAAGATGACATTCCACTTCTTATGTCTTCGCCATACGCAACATGTCAGCATGTCAAACCCCCCCACAAAGTCCGATGCCATGCATCATCACTCCACAACTTTCCGGCACCTGTAATCAGTCCTACATCCCGTTTCGGCTAGCGAGTGAAATTTCTTAGCGTAAGCAGCCATGCATTCACCGTGACTTTCATGATATGACGGTGGGCCATGTCTACGAAAGACTTCGCGTAATAACCACTGCAGGCTGCTTGTGGAACAGGTATTTATGCCGTGAAACATGGGATTGCGAAGGCAAGATCGTCCTTTACTCCACTGCCTGAAACACCCCGGTACATATGTTTGTATCCCTAGACGTACATCTATCTACTCCGCTGCCGAGACAAGGCACACACACGTCTTAGTAAATGGGGAGGGCATCAGTATAAATAGCTCCTGTCCGCCTTGTCCAACGGTGCTCAAGCCGCCTTCGTCACCTCAGCATCAGACATCACAAACGGCATGCCCATGCTGCCCACCTCAACACCATGAACCTAACGACATCATCACCACCCGATAGTCTCCTCTCAACCATCATGCCCTCCCTACCTCTATCGAGCGTCGGCCTCAACTGCAGCTGGACCACCATGCTCACCATCCTCATCCCCTCCTACCTCCTCCTCATCCGACACCTCCGTTTCCAGAGTCTGCACTCGTACCGCACCCGCTTCCCGCAATACTTCTTTCACGACGGCTCCCCCGCCAATCTTGACAAAATGACCCTCCAAGACGCCCACCAAATCCTCGTAAACATCTCCCAGCGCGAGTTTCCCTACCTCTACCAACGCTCGCTCTTCTTCGCCCTCTTCAAAACCTACGCCATCCCCTCCATTTCCAGTCTTCTCCTCGCCACAGGCCAACTCTCGTCGCACAAGACCGCGTCCAAACGAGCAACCGACACCGAAATATTGATAATGGAAATCGTCATCAACCCGCCCTGGGAGAAGAGAGGACTGGAGGCGCTGGCGAGAATGAATTGGTTGCATGGTCGGTGGCAGAAGGCCGGAAGGATCAGGGACGGGGATCTGTTGTATACGCTGAGCATGTTTGCGCTTGAGCCGGAGCGGTGGATTGGCAGGTGGGAGTGGAGGGGGGTGAGTGAGGTGGAGAGGTGTGCGGTGGGCGTGGTGTGGAGGGAGGTGGGGGGGTTGATGGGGATTGGGATGGAGGATTTGGAGAGGTTTGCTGGGGAGAAGGGGGAAGATGAGGAAAGTGGACTGGAGTGGATGGAAAAGATGGAACGGTTTAGTGAGTGGTATGAGGATACGGAGATGCGGTATGCGGAGAGTAACGAGAAGGTGGCGAGGCATACGGTTGATTTGTTGCTGTTGAGCCAACCGAGCATTTTGAGGGGGGTGGGGAAGGGGTTTATTGGGGTGTTGATGGGGAAGAGGTTGAGGGAGGCTATGAAGTTTGTTTCCCCCCCTTCCCTCTCTCTTCGCTGCGATGACTGAAAGCTAACGAAATTCACAGTTTCCCCGAACCACCTCAATGGCAAGAAAAATCCCTAACCTGGTTCCTCCTCTTCCGCCGCTGGGTGCTCCTCCACCTCAGCCCTCCCCGATTCGAGTGGATGGTTCTCCACAAACTTAATAAGGATGTCGACCCTGCCACCGGAAAGTATCACTTTAACGTATACGAACTTGACCCGTGGTATGTGAAGCCGACGTTTTGGAGCCGTTGGGGTCCATCGGCTCTGTTGAGACGCTTGTCTGGGGCTCCGGTTCCGGGTGATGGGGGTAGCAGGTTCCAACCGGAAGGGTACACTATTTCTGAGATGGGTCCTGAGAAATTAAAGGGACAAGGAAAGGAGGAGATTGAGGAGATGGTGAAGGGCTTGGAGAGGAGGAGAATGGAGGTGTTGGCTAAGGGCGGTTGCACTGGTGGCGCTGGTGGGGGGAGGTGTCCTATGGGTCTTGCGTGAGGCTGTATAAATCAGATGTAAATATCAAGGCATATGGATGCAATCCGGCAGCCGGTGGGATTAAAGCTTTATAGAGGTACCGTATCATTCAAGTACTTATTGTGTAAATAACCCTAAGCCGCCTTTTGGACCTTTAGTCGAAGATGTATAAACCACGGAGTCACTGCAGCTTCCACTCAAGTTGTAAATGGTAATCAATAGGAACCTAAGAAGTTATCTCTTTCAAAGGAGGCAAAGAACGTTTTGATCGTAGGGATTGAAAGAGAGAGCACTAGTTGCAATCGTTTGAGAGGGTAATGTGATGGCGCTAGAATGAGCAGGGTCGATACAGGTCAACCCTAACCCTGCTTTGGCACCCGAACTGACCACTTTTCCGTGGGATGCGTTCGTCGGAACATCAATTGAGTCTGGTGACCTCCGACTTATCTGGCCTGCAATATCTCGAGGACCACCATTTGCGCCATTATCCGAGGATCGCTTCACAGGATCCTCCATCATGTCCAATCATCAGCACAATGCTTTGTATAATTCCTATTACGGCAATGCGCCGCCCACCACCACTCGCGTTCCCCTGCCCTCGTACCCTTCTCAGCAGATAAACACCCATCAGTATCACCAGCCTGTTCAGCAGGTCCAGCAAGCTCAACCAGCTCAATTGCAGCAATTTCAACAGCCTCAGGTCCAACAGTCTCTGATTCAACAACAGCAGGCTTATGCTTCTCACTCTCAGTCGTCCCAGTCCACTCCCCAGCAGCAACAGTATGGAGGCCAGGGACAAGGCCAGCTTGACCAACGACATGTACAAGTAGACCAACAACCACGGCCGCCACAGCAACAGCAGGAACAACAGCAGGAATCCCAAGAACAGACCCCAGATGAGCCGTCTGAGGACAGACCTTCCAAGAAGAAGCAGAGAATCTCGCGTGCTTGTGATGCCTGCCATGGCCGCCGTCAAAAGTGCCAGGGCTTCCAGCCATGCGCAAACTGCATCAAGAAAGGAGTAGAGTGCACCTACAACAACCCCTACTACAGAGGCCGCGCAAGGACGCCTCCTCCACCTCCCAGTGATCCCACCACCCGTAACTTTGCCCGCACTACAGACATCCGCGGAAAGGAGATACGCGAGCGAAGCTGGGTCAAGCGAGCCTGCGATACATGTCGCGATGGACGCCATCCCTGTTCAGGCACTCTACCCTGCGAGAGATGCTTCAGTATGAGGCAGGAGTGCACCTACAAGAAGCGGAATAGTCGTAACCGATACGAGGATCTTCCGAACCCGGAACTGAGAGGTCCCTATCAAAAGGCCGGTGGTTCTTTCCCGGGGCCTGATGATCTGCCACAGCCTGTTGTTAACGATGAGGGCCAGGAGAACGAGGGGGGTGATGCCGAGGGACAGGCTATGAGAGACGACATTGCTCGCTACGGCGGCCCTGGACAGGACTACCTGGGCCTCAAACTGGATCACCGCTACGGAGATGAGGGCACGCCGCCTCTTGTCTTTCTCCATGCGGCTTGGAAAAAGCTTGCCCAGGTCCAGCGGAATACGCAGCTTCCTGTCGATCAGCCCTGGGACCGTTCGACAACCGCTCGATTCCCACCCAATCGAGAGCGGTGGTACCAGCAACAGGACCACTTCTTCAGGAGCTGGAATGGTACCTTCCATTTCCTCCACCGTCATACTGTACGGAAGTGGTTGGAGCAAGTCGAAAGGAACTTCGTGGCTCGTCAGGAGTTGTGGGTAGGTGTAGGCCATGCCCGTGCCGCTGTTGCCCTCATGACCATGGCTCTTGGCTCGCTCTTCAAGGACGCCCCAAAGACGTGGGTGCGCATCAACAAAAAAACCGGCAAGGTGATGAAGACCAGGAAAATGCCTCCGCCAGACGACTATATCTGGTCTCTCGGATACGGCGATTCATTGCTGAATACCGCCCTGAGTCTCACAGATGCCGAGACTGGCGATCCGAGATTGGACTCTGTCCAGGCTCGTCTCTTGCAAGACTTGTACCTCTTGAGCACATGCCGCTTGAACAAAGCTTGGTATACCTTTGGCAATACACTTCAGATGATTACGGGCCTCGGTCTTCATCGCCGTCTAGGCAGGAACCGTGGACTCGGTCGCGATATTACCAAAAGACCGGACTATGCCAAGATCCAGTGTGAGAGGCGAACGTTTTGGACGGCTTACATCATCGACAAGCAACTCAGCATGGTCTTTGGACGACCCAGTCACTTCCGTGACGATTTCATCGATCAGGAGCTTCCAGATGCTGTCAACGACGAGGACATGGGACCCACTGGCCCTGTCCGAGCACACAAGGGGGATTGCTACATGGAAGCACTGGTCTCGCATACCAAGTTGAACAAGCTCATAGACAAGCTCCTCCACGAAGTATACTCCCTTCGAGAGATCCCCGACCAACAAAGGATCGATAGCGCCCTGCGCATCGGCAAAGAGGTCCAGAAGTGGAGGGACGAGCTTCCATACCTTCTCAGAAACCTCAAGCCGACCTTACTCCTACCCCTTTTCCAGAGGCAAATGGTTCTTATCAGGATAGCACACTGCCATGCCACCATGCTTGCCTGCCGCCCCTTTATCACCGCACCCTATCCTCAATCAGGCGAACTGAAGGAAGCCACCGACAACGCCATCCGCGACTGTGTTGACTCAGCCCGAATTGCCCTCAGTGTCGTCACCGGCCTTATTCGCACAGAGGATAATGCGCAATTTATCACGCTCTGGTATCCTCACCAAGTCGCCTACTGCGCCGCTGTCGTCTTGATCATACTCCCGCACATTCGCGAGCACCAGAGGTTGTTTGGCGGTCCTCACTACCGCGGCCATGAAGTGATGGACGGCAAGCTGCACAAGCTAGTGGAAAGAGGTATCAAGATGTTAGGGTCCGATACGGGCCCCTATTCACCCGCCCGCAAGTGGGCCATTATCCTGGAGGAATTGAAGAAGGAGGTGACGCGTCAGACTGGGCATGTTTTCCCGGGCCAGGCAAGCAGTAGTAAAAAGAAAGCTGCAAATGACGATGACACCCCAGCGGATGGGGAGGAGAATGGGGAGGAGGAGGAGGACGAGGACGAGGACGAGGCTGAGAATGAAGTTGAGGGCGCTGCTGATGGTCCGTCACCGAATGATCAGTTGCTGGAGGATGCCCTTCGCGCTCACTGGGCGGCGGAGCTGTCTGGACCGGTACAAGATCAAACAGAAGAGCAGGACGGGGAGGCCGCGACGCCTGGGTTTACGAGGAGGCTTTGGGATAACTGGACGTTTACGGATTGGGCAGATATTGACTCTGCAGTAAGTGAAGTGTCTATTTGTTTTTGGAATTGCTGTGCTAATGATTCATCAGGCCTTTGGACCTATTGCCGATTTTGCTGAAGATCCAGCTCCAGCTCCAGTTCCCGTTACCGCTCCAGCTCCAACTCCAACTCCAACTCCAACTCCAACTCCAACTCCAGCTCCCGTTACAGCTCCTGTCGCAGCTCCAGCTCCGGCGCCGGCGCCGGCTCATGCTCGGGTTTCTTCGGTTTTCGCACCCGTTTGAGACCTGTCCAAAACTCCATATCCATGCATGCCGTACAATTCCCAATCCCTTTTTATACAAACTTTGTAATGATGCATTCTTGCCCTTCCCTTTGCTTCCTATCGACTGTCCTGGCTTCCAGGGCTTTGTGAGCGAGATGATCCTTGAGATGATTGCGCCAGCGCATTCACCTCGGCTTGCAGGTTACCAATCCGGCCCAGTATCCCATCGAGGTCGGAGTTGTTCATCAATCTCTCGGTGACGGTTGGGTCACTCTGGAGATATGTCTTGAGGCGATATGAGCTTTCTGATGATTTCCTGCGGCCCGTTTAGTCAGTTATTGTTTTCTTTGACAAGGCTTGGGATGGTACCACGCTATCACTTACTTGGCCTTTGAGGGCTTCGACGCAGGAACCTTTATGAGTGTCATTTTGTGTGTGGATTTCAGAGGCAGAGCGGATCGCCGGTTTCTTTTGGTTTTGTTTGTTTTGAATGGAGAACATCTTGGAATTCTACGATGAGACAGTAGTTCTGCCTTTTATCCTCCACGACAGTGGCTATTTGAGAGGCCCCTGACAAGAGGCCAGGGACAGCAAATGAGGCGAGAGAGGCCCCGACTTCGCGGTTGAGCATTGTCCTCCGTGACGGGAGGACTGAAATCACCAATTCAACCCGGGAGGCACTTGCTTATCCCGAATTGATCATGGCCACGCCAGCAAAGGTGCCTCCGGATCCCGTTCCGGCCTCTTTGAGCGCCATGCATAGCTGGGTCTCTTCGATTATTAGGACCAACGGTCTTAACACAACACTCACCGATTCTTCACCTGATCTGCTCGCAATTGAGCCATTGTTTCTGGGTTTCATGACGCGTCATCTGCCACGGGAAAACAACAACATCGATGACAACTCATTCTAAGAGTCATAAGCGCGGCCTGATGAGGTGATAAGGTGTGGACAAAAGGGCCAACTGGAGATAACCAATGCGGGTTACTATCGCCTGGTGCCCAATGGGATGTTATACCTCTTTTCCACAGCCTCGCCTACCGCATGCGAGTCTCAATTCCCTTTTCCAACATCAATATAGGGACTCCCCGCAATTGAGCAATTGCCTCATGCGCGCAGCCACCACAACATATAGGCCGCAGGCCGGGAGGCCAGGCCAAGCCAACCATCCTCAGCGGACATTGGAGTTAGCCCTCTTTCGGCTTGTCATGCGGCACCTACCCTTCCTACCATCCTACCCTTCGGAGCATCCCGCCGTCGCCGCACCCTAGGCCTGGGTTGCAAGGTCGCAGATATTGCAGTTGCAATGCTTCGCTGATCTTGTGTCACTGCTCATCCGCGCCGAGTTGTGTCCCGCTTCCATGATGTTTATTGGAGAATTCAGGGCTGCTGTTACTGGGATCCTCGGGATCTCGGAAGGGTGGTGGGTGAGGTGTGGTGTATCATGACACCAGGTGACGGAGGGGCTGTATCTACACCACTCTATCTTACTCTTTCTCCGCATTTGCGCAAACTGCGAGTAGGTATATAATGTTGGGGATTTTTGGTCATGTTTTTGCTCACCTTGTTTTTGTATCTTGTCTTCTATCGACTAACTTATCCATCGAGTCTTATCTCTGCAATTTCTTATCAATATTACCATTCTTAGCAGTGTTTGCTTTCATCACCATCCGTCTCTACCTGGCACACAATCACTATTTGGTCACTTCAAGTCAACATCTCCCCTTTGGTCTGTCCATATTCCAGCTTCTGCTCTTTTCCAGGCCCTCGTCCCATTAGGTACTAGTTCTCGTCTACCTTCATTGCTCGACATACCTCTTCAGCCTGATTAGGGCAAGCCTTCCATACATACCATACCCACCAAGCCCAGCTTTCCAAGTCCGAAATATTTGTATCGCTAGGATATCACCGCTGATGTCTCTGGCTTGGCGCTCTCTAGCCCAACACGGATCGATTCTATGATTGTTCCGGCCCTTGATGGAGGACGTGTGTATTTCCAAGTTAGGCAACACTCCAGCCAACAACAACTCGACAACGACCACAACGTCGACCACAACCGCTAGCAGCCTCCTGAGCAGACGAAAGAAATTGATCCTCCAGCTATCTATGGCGAGGTTCGTCCGCAATCTTGACGTATGGCTTGATAAAATCCCTGAACACGGTTCCTCTGCCAAGACGTTGAAGCGGTCTCGAGGGGCCGTTGAAAGTGATCATCTCTACCAGGATCAGGATAGTGCTGCCGCTGAATTGGAGTCTAAGGATCAACATGAACAACATCATCATCATCATCATTACCCTGTGACGAGAGAGGTCAAGAAGGCGACTACTACTAAGCGGGTGAAACACTATGGCCCTGAAGCACCAGGAGGAGAAGGCCGCAAGTTCGCTTGTCCGTTTTGTCAGCATAATCCGGCTAGGTACAGGACTGTGAAGACGTGTTGTGGACCGGGGTGGGATAGTGTTCATCGGGTCAAGTGCGTTCCTGTCTTTCATATCTCGTCTCCGCCCTTCAGACAGCACACTAACAGCCAACCACAACGTACAGAGAACACATCTACCGCCGCCACTCACTCAAAAACACCTGCCCCCGATGCTACGAGCAATTCAAGACAGATGATGACCTCAAGAGCCATCAGCGGGCAGAAACGCCCTGCCGACTCCGAAAGGACAACGTCCCCGAGGTGATCACCGACGACCAAGACAAGAAACTGCACGCCAGAGCCAAGGCTGGATTGTCGGAAGAAGACAAGTGGAATGACATGTACCGCATCATCTTTCCAGGACCAGCGGGGTCGAAGATTCCTTCTCCTTGTACGTCCTCATCCTCTTTTCCGTCCCCTTCTCACTTTTATCCCCCCTTACTAACAGTCATTAACAGATTACGACACCTCCACCCCTTCCTCCTCCCCATCCTCCCACTCCAACACCCCCAACCCTTCTCCGAAGAATAACAAGGGGGTCCAAACAACACCACCAACAGCCTCCTCCTTCGACATATCCTCCTTCAAAGACCTCCTCCGTCGCGAACTCCCCCGCTACGTCGAGCCCATCTTCCGCCAAGAGCTCGACAAGATGATGACGTCCGTACAAACGCAGATGAACCAAAAGGCCGATCAGCTGTTCAAAGACGTGGTATTCAAGTTTAGTCGGACATGGGTTTGGCCTGGTACCACTGGTGGCGCTAATGCTCCTCCTGGTCCTGGCACCGCCGACGACGCCACAACAGTGATCACACCGTTTAGCAGTCCACCCAGTCCACCACCTGGGTCACCAAGCCCAGGCCGATACGACAGCACCCCCGGTGACGCAGACAACCACCGCCACCACAGGGATGGAGCAGCAGAAGAAGGAGAAGAAGAAGAAGAGGGAGAGGGCGGCATCCCAGCCAGTACCAACGAACCCACCAGCTTTCTGGAAACCCACCACTCCCAGAGTAACAGTACCTGGCTTGACTCCCTCCTCGAAACCATCGACCCTATCACCCTCGTCGACCTCCCCTTCTTCAAAAACGGCGAAGTCGATCTCGAGGCTTGTTTGGAGGGGATGATGACCAGTGGTGGTGGTGGTGGTGACGAAGTTTCTGATTCGGCCTATGTCTCTTTGCCGAGCGCGGCGGAGGGTAACCAAGGTCAGGGTGGTGGTTATGGATTTGGTGGTATGGGAATGGGGATAGGGATGGGAGGAATGGCGGGGTTGGGGGCTATGGGTTTGGGAGGACAGTGGCGAGGTGGTTATGAGTAGTGGTGAGGGAAGTATGGGAAGGCTTGGTGGTTTGGTGATGCGTGGTGATGACGGGTGGATGATGGAGGGAGGGGGCTAGTTCAAGTTCTGACTCTGGGGTTGGGCTTTTTCTCTCTCTCTCTCTCTCTCTCTCTCTCTCTCTCTCTCTCTCTCTCTCTCTCTCTCTCTCTCTCTCTCTCTGCTTGCTTTCTCATGTCATATGGTAACGGTGGTAACCTATCTTTTCGAGGAAGTAAATACATAACTTGCATACATGATTTCTCCTATACAGAATATCGTCTTGATACCATGAAAGTTATACGACCTTGTCATTCAGTTGGTGCTTTGCATTACCATACATCACCATATTTCTCGGCAACCTTTTCAACTACCTCCAGTAACTATCTCTCATTCAAAGAACCCGAACCAACAACCCAGCCAACTAGTATCGTCCAATATTGCATGAACGAGGATACAAGCTTCTACCGATCACTTTCCTGCCGTCTGCGTTCGTTGAAGCGCGCCGTTTCCTCTAGCGAGGAAGGAAAAAGTAGCGTTGCGAGGTTATGTGACGTGAAAAAAGTGCTGCCGCGAGAACGGCGTGGCAGGCGTAATCTGACCATTTTCATTGTGAGCGATGTGGTTCTGTGTTGTTACTTGGTGGAAGGAGGAGAGAAGGTAAAGGGAACTTGAAGCGGCGATGTGGGAGTACCATCTCACGTAAACACAAAAAGGTCCTGCGCTCAATTTCTTTCGACTGCCAGCACTGCAATTCCAGCTTGGATGTATCCTCGTTGGTGACGTAGAATCGAATATGCCCACTGCCGGCGACAAGAGCCTCCTCTGGTGAAGTGTAGATTGTTGGGACAGGGCAAGGGTAACCGCGCTTGAAATGCTGGTTTCTGATAGTTGAATAGAGTTCGTAAGCAAACCGAGCTCCTTCCTGGTTCCGTCGTGCGTAGAAGTTTGGTGATTCTCGCGGAAGTGAAGGTGAGACTGGAGTAGCAATGTTATAGAAAGTGTTGAGGGAAGTGTGGCCGCGAGAGCGGCGATGGAGTCGGATTGTGAGCATTTTTTGAGCTGTGGTGTTCTTGTTTGTTGGTTCTGTTGTTGATGGTGCGCAGTTGCTGGTGGGATAGATGGTGGTGATATCATCATTTGATCTGAAATGAGAAAACTCGAAGATTGTTGTCGCTGGATCGCTTTACAGATATTGCTCAACCAACACCCGTCGTCGCTGATTTGCTACTAGAAGCTTGAAACGCACGGTCAGTATGTGAAGTTTCAGGATAAAAGCTGCACTGATCGAAAGCTACTTGCCTTGACCTTCATGCGGTCCACCTTGGATGGCAATCGACCTCTGGATCGAGCAATTGCTTGAGCACCCAAAGGCACAGCAATCACCCATGCATAGGCGTTTGGCCCATTGTTAAATCAGCTCGCTTGTGGTCGGTGAGAGAGATGCGGTGCCAATGTCTGCCGGTGAACGTCTTGTGTCCTGTGTCCAATCCGATTAGTACGTGTGCTTGGGTGTTTGGGTGATACCACAAGAGATAAACATATCCATGCTTGGAGTATGACCCAGGATGTCTGCCACCGGGGGAAAGGAAAGAATTTTTACCTGTTATGACTTCTCATGGTTACCGGAGGACTTTGAGGATAGCCGGCTATGCGAGTGGTTGTTGGATTTGTTGGTTGAAAATGAAGAGGAAAGGAAGAGAAGAGAAGAGAAGAGAAGATGGGGGAACCGATCCTTATATACCCTTCGAGGCCTCGAGGGGAATGGGCTCAGGAGTCACGAGCCTATGATTTGACAGGGAGCTCACCTTCTGCAAGAGAACCGAGAGAAGTGCCCTTTCTGTCATCCTTATATAGGTGTGATCTTGTGTTGCCAAACTTTCTTTTTGTGACATCATGAGGAAAGGCTGTCCATTGTTGTCACTATTGACCTTCTCCTCTCTTTGCGGGGTTTTCCTGTTCTTTATGTCAGTCCTTCCTTGTTGAGGAAGTACGTTTACTAGGTAGAATCCCCCAGAGCTTACCCGTTTGATGAGATGTATTATCCGCCGACAGCACCGGCGTTGCTGCCATTGAAACCCCCTTCCAAAGATGGAAGAACGGCCGATCAAGGAGTCATCCGGCAGGCCTCTTGAGTTCTCGTGTACTGAAATCTGGGTAGAGACACTACAACTCACCCTAAACGCTATTTTCAAGATCAGCCATGCTTGCAACCGTAAACGGGGTAAATGCCTGTCATGGTACATGACTGCCGATGTTTGAAATGATATAGATGCCATGAAGCGTATCAAAGTGCTTCAGTGCTCACTGTTGATGTCGATATGCCACCGTCATTTTTGGTAAGCCAGTCTCTTTCCTCGATTCGTTTCCTGTGCTCGGTCTTTGGAAGGTTTCTTTTGGTCACATATTTCCTTCTACCGTCCATTCCCCAGTCTTTGCCGTTCCTTTTCGTCCAGAATGAGCTTGGCCTGAGCTGCCCGGTACCTCGCCCACTCTCTTCTCTGCCGCGATCAGCCTTTGGAAGCGGCAGCGGCGCAGCTCTGATATGACTTGCAGTTGGGAACTTGGCTTGAGACAAATTCGTCGGATGAACGATGGAGGAGAGTTATGTGTCCGGAAGATGATGGTGATGGCGTTGTGATAGCAGAAGCAGGAAGCCGTGATGGTCCGTTTTGTGGCAGTGTATCCAAGGAGGCATTGCTCTGGTCGTCAGAGAAAGGAACGTTGACGGAATTTTAGTGTCTCCTTCCCCTCTCGTTCACTGTGCTTTCCTCTTAAAGATCTCAGCCTCATCTGAAGTGTTGTGAACGGGAGGACCGGGAGTTACTTTCAGACTCACTGGAGGCTCTTGCCAGCTTTGTTCATCGGTTAGACAGACCGGGGGTGCTGTCCCTGTCATAAGCTCCCCGGGCAAACGAAGACGCCATCATCAAAGACAAAGCACACATTTCCACTTTACGGGATCACGTAAACAAACTTCAGAAGTGTTCTCTATGGTAATGTTATTGGTATTCTCGACAACCACCATGGCCTTGAAGGCGACAGAATAAGCTCTACTTAACCTCAAGCTAACATATGCTGCACCCCAGACTCGAGAATCAGAAAAACGAACCAACGTTGCCATCGAAAACGCCACATAACTATGCTGAAAGCAACCGTGCGACTCCAGGGTCATTCCTCAACGTATACAATGCTGCAATCCCGATTCCGACCAACAAGAAAAACTCAAACAGTCCAACTCAACACTGTATAAACGCCATAAGTATGYTATGATAACGCCCCCGTTTTCTCTACCCAACCGTGTCCAAAACAAAGTGCCCCAAATCGAATCAAAATCCATCCAACGAGAAATCATCCGTGAAACCTCCATTGAGCAAAATCGCCGCCAACCTCCGCCTCTGCAGCGTGAGCTGCCCTGCAGTATAAGATTTCTTGGGGTTAAGCCCAAGCGCGAGGCAAAGAGCATTCGTAATGGTAAAGACGCCACAATCGTACCCGTTGGTTTGACGTGGAGCTTCGTAGTCAATCGCCGACCATTCTGACGCTACCCATTTCTCCTCAAGCGTGACCCTGACCCATTCAAGCAATTTCTCCTTGATGTGAACATGGCCAGCGCCCGCCCGCATCGAGTCCAGGTGCGCTACAGTCCGCTTTCCGGGCCGTACAACCGCCAACGTCCAATGAACGCCGTCATTGATTGGAATGAGTATCGTGTCGATATCAAGAAAGTTATTCTTCCTGACACCTGCAATGCGCATCATGCGCCCGCACTGGCTCGGTCCAGCCTTGATAAGCCGTGGCCAAAAGTACGACGTGAAAGCTGCACATTTGGGATCAGTGTCTTTGGCCCCTGCCGACTTGTTGACGGCATCAGCGATATGGGAAATACTGCTAATGATAACGTTGTCGTTTAGCCAGGCTTCGGGCTCCAGCAACTTTTCAACAAAGTCGCGCTTGGTGAGGGGCAGCCCGTCTAGATTCTTGGCCAGTTGCGCGGAAGAGTCGGCGTGGAGCACACTGGAGACTTTCTCTTCCCAATCGTTGCTCAAGCTTCCAATCAGGGGGCGTTTGGGTACGCGCAGACCGGTCCGCGAGGCTTGTTCTGCCTCTTCACGGCGCCTCCTGCTTTCCTGTTCTTGTCGCCGCTTCTCCTCTCGGCGCTTGCGCTCTGCTTCTCTCTGTCTTTTTTCGGCTTCCCTGTGCCGCTCCTCGATGTCCCGACGAATACCATCTTCCCACTCGTGGGCCAGTTGACGACTGACCTCCAAGTCTTCAAGCTTTTTTGTGGCAATTGCGAGGTCATCATCAGCCGCTGACTGCTGAACCTGGCTGGTTGCTGGAGCTTGCTCCACCGAAAGGTCGGGGTCTTGTTGAGCTGCTTTAGAGACAGTTCCCTCTGCTGCCATGATCTCCTCTTGCTCGGTCTTTCGGAAAAATCGATCGAGAATTGAATCCTTCTCCCCATGTGCCCCTTGAGCAGTCTTTTGGTTTCTTTCAAGTCGGATTCGTTGCAGAATTTGTCTGCGTACCTTGAAGTCGGGCTCCGGTTTTGGGTGTTCCTGAGCGCTGGCCTGAAAATTTTCCAGCATTTCTTGCCGGAGCTCACTGAGGAAAGGACCATATTTGGCCTCGTGAACTCGGAGTCCCATTTCCGCGTCATCCCTTTCGACCTCTTTTTCTGTCCATCTGGTCATATCGGAGACGGTAAAGCTTCTGCTTTTGTCAACCTTTGCGAAATGATGACGGTTTCTGGCCATTTGTCCTGCGTTCCGGCTCGCGTTGTTTTCGTGGTCATTGACAGAGTTTTCGGTGGGATGGTGCCACTGCACATTGATGGCATCTTTGAGGCTCATCACTTGCACGGGTATTTCTTTAGGCGGCGCGTAGCTCGCCACAGGCGCAACAAAGTCGAGTCTTCTGTTTCTATCGGGGGTGGCGACATACTTTGGCGATTCAGGAGTCGGCCATTCTTTGGGCTTTTTGAGAATGCCTTTGGGTTCCAGTATAGGTCGAAACTCCTTGGCATTGATTGGTCTAGGTTCCGTGTCAGTTGAGGGAAATTTAAATTCCCACGCATGCGCAAAACTGAGATCGTTTATAGGAACTTCTTCGAAAGCGGAGTCCGGTCCGGTGGGGAAACTTCCGGGGATTGATGATGACTCGTTGGTCGTTGGCTTAACATAGCTAGGTATAATTTCTCGCTTGTGGATGGCATTGACATCCACGAAGACCTTTGATAAAGCTTCTTCGAAACCCTCCATCCCGTGCATGTGGTTTCGCAGCACCCAAGAGATAAACTCCGCCGCCACTCTGGCCTTCTCGCGCAATGTCCTTGTGTGCTTTTCCGGCTTGGTGTCTTCCCCATAAGGTATTGTTCGCGGTGGCTTCGGAAATAATGCTTTGTACGCATCAAGGTTATGCTGGGTGTAAATTTCTTGTATCAGCTCGTAGGTCGTGGCGGCGCCATCGAGGTACAACTCCCGTGCATAGTGATATTTCGATTCCTGTTTTTTTGTGCTGTCGGTAGGAAGCACAGGCCCAATACTTGGAGTGTCGGTCATTAATTTGTGAATTGCAATGTTGAGCTCGAGGTCCTCTCCTTGGTTGGGGTCGAAACTACTCCTAAGGTCTTCGAGGGAGGGGCTGCATGTGACCTTGGAACGGCTAATCAAATCTATGCGATGGTAAAAGACCTCGGCGATGTGGTCGAGCGCATCTCGTCCTATGTAGGAGGTTGCGTTGTCGGCCCAGAAAAAACCCGGGAGCTCGTTAGAGTCTGCATCGGTTGAAGGCGTGCAGTGTCGTTTCAATCTCTTGACTGACACAGTGCCGTTGGCATCGTCAACCTTTCGTGTGTCAACGATGTCGTAATTGGTTTCGCCCTGGAAGAAGCCGGAGATGAAATTCCGGACAACGGTAAATGGTGTGGCCATCGTGATTAGGGCCTGGCTAGCGAGGGCGAAAGGGTTCATCCAGGAGCTTTCCATGGGCGGTTCGGACGATGGCGATGGCGCGAGCTCTGGCGTCTGTGGATGAGGAAACTGGTCAGCGTCTCTGCTCGTCTCTCGCGTGTCCTTGATTGGGGCAGGGGAAAACCTACACTATCGTCAACTGCTGCAGGTAGGACCCTTTCCACAGCCTTGTGGTCGATGTTCTCGGAGATGAGCTCAAGCTCGCCAACCTCCGCAACGCGCTTTCCGTTGTTGTTAAGACGGGGAACGTGGTGCCGGCTGAGTAGTTCTTGGTAGACTGGCCAGTAGTTGTGTGAATCGCGGCACTCGCAATGCCAATGAGGATCAGCGGGTTGTTGAAGAACGGATAGCTTCGATATGTCCTGGTCGGTGGTGTAGAACCGAATATGGCCAGTCCCAGCGATGAGGGCCTCCTCTGGTGATGTATAGATTGTTGGGACAGGGCAGGGGCAATCGCGCATGAAATGTTGGTTGCGGATTGCAAGGTACAGTTCGTTGGCGAACCGGACGCCTTCCTTTTTCCGTCGTTCGTTGAAGTTTGGTGTTTCTCGCGGAAGCGAAGGTGATATGGGAGCGGCGATATCGTGGAAAGTGTTGAAGGAAGTGTGACCGCGAGAGCGGCGTTGCAAGCGTAATCTGACCATCTTATCAGCGATGTGGTTCGTATTGTTATCTGGTGGAAGGAGGAGAGAAGGCAAAGGGAACTTGCGAAAGTAGGGGATTACCTACCAGCCCAGATTTCGGGACCGAACCTTCTCTTGCTGCCCGTACAATTAATTTGGTTGGCGTCGAGGCAGCGCGCGCGCGTCCTCTGGCGCGTCTGGCTGTTGTAAAGGAAGGAACGACCAGCTCTAGGGCGGGGCAGTAGCACCTATATCGTCACTGAAGGAAGGCGCGGTGGCCCGGTGTGGGTCCACTGTCCCTTCCCTTATCCAGCGCTGAAATACCAGCAAAACAGTGTCGCTATGGGGGGTGCCAGTCGGGACGGCGCATGGACGCTGGGGAACGAGCAAATGTGATGATATCGCCAAATGTGCGATGCAGCTGGAAAAGAGATGCTTTGGTGTTGAGGCTTGCTGCGTGAGTGGAACAAGACATTCCCGGTCGCACTCCATTCCCGCCGCAACGCTGCAATGTTGATTGGTGGTTGGCTCGCGCTTGACATACTACCCACTCCCCGTGCTCCCGCCAGTTGGGGTTTAGCGCCATCAGTCATCAGTGTCCGCTGCCGGCCACCCTTGTGCTGGCATCCTCTCTTCCGTCATCGCGCCTTACCTCTACGCAATTGGTTCATTTCGCAATTCGCGATGGCCGGTGCACGGGCCATATCAATCACGAAACCAGCTCTGGATGTTTGACAACATTGTTCGCAAAGTCAATGACCGCTATTCAAAGTAAGCATAGTTGCTTAACATTGACTAAACAGCAGACTTCGCAAAGGGCCACCATGTGCTGCATCAACTCGAATCCGTCTTCATACACACAGCGAGCAATCTGGGAAGCATGTGTCTTAGGCCCTCAATCCTCTTTCTATAGATCCTCTATAATGTCAAGCAGTTCGCCAACGACAAATGAAAGAACCCGTGCAACGTAGATCCCGCCTAAAGAATATTGAAAAGGCTGCGAAACGACCAAAGGGACTTTGCAAACTTTTCCGGTAGCCACATCCAAACCCTGCGGCCAAACGTCTAAATGCTCAACAAGGACCGGAAATCTTTCTGCGAGGAGATGCTTGCAATGCCAAACACATCCCCCGCTTGTTTTGTTCATTGGCGAGTTGGCCGGGCAACCGAGCGGGCCCACAAGGCGGTCCCCATGTTGCCGACCTCACACCCATTATCTCCAAACTCCCCCATCATTATACGTTCCCAAACGCTTCAGAAACGCGTTTATTTGGCGAGCTCTACACCTGCGGTGGCACCAAGTGATTTCTTGACATCGCCTGGGTTTCATGCGTTAGTTTAGGTGCTACTGCTGGTGTTGAGATGGGAATAGGTGCTAGAGGAATCCGGGTTGGGGTGATGCTCGGGCCGCGCGCGACAACCCGACACCCTCCAGGATTCCCAATACCACCACAAGACCATCTCGCTCGCGCGAATGGGGAGAAACTCACCATAGATAGCGAACTGGAAGGCAGTAAGGGTGCCGACCATGAAGAGACGGGCACCGATACCGGTGTAAGAGCCCTTAAGGCCGAGCTCCTTGGCGATCTTAACGAGACGAGAGGTGGTGGACTCGCCGGGAGCACCGGGGGTCTGAGGGTAAAGCGCGTTAGCATGGTCAGGCTAGGTATAGGATTGTCTGGGATAGTTACCTTGTTGATCTTGGAGAGCATGGTATCGGCGGGCTGAGAAACAATAGCAGCGGCGAAACCGGCAATGAGACCGGAGCCAAGGTTGACGGCGGTCTGGGCACCGTCGGACATGTCCTTCTTGGGGTAGACGTTGTAGATGGCCTCGGCGACCTTCTCGTAGACGACGAACTTGGACATGGTGTAGGGGATCCTAGAACAGCATGGTTAAATGCATGACATCACAACTGCAACAACAGAGACAACAGGGCGACTTACTGCTTGAAGAGAATGGGTCCGAAGCCGGCGTAGAAAGCGCCGACACCCTCGTTCTTCAGCATCTTGCCGAAGCCGCTGACGAGGCCGCTGGCATAGGTGGGCTGGGAGACGAGACGGATACGGGTGGCCTCGAGGGGGCAGAGGGCAATGTCGGCGAAGAACTCGGCAGCGGCGGAGGAAGCGAGGTAGACGGCAGTGCGGTTGTTGGTGGCGTTCTCAAGGCCGATCAAGTTGATGGCCTGCTGCTTGAAGAACTCGTAACCACCGAACTTGAAGGCACCCTGGAGGAAGTAACCAGCAAAGGTAGGGCCGGCACCGGTAAGGAGGGCACCGGCACCCTCGCTCTGGATGACCTTCTTGAAGCCGCCGATCATGCCATTGTTGTAGGTGACGGGGTCGAGCTGAATGCGAGTCTTGACGCTGTTGTTATGCAGACGTGTCAGCAGCGATTCGTGATATCTACGGGACAAGGGCACTGGGCTGCGGGATCCAATGCACCCAATGCCATGACGGTGGACAGGCTGAAGGCGGGACAACATACACATCGACGGGGGTGAGGGCACCGTGGGTGACGGAGCAGCAGATGGCACCAGCAAGAGCGAATCTGGAATAGAGGTTGGCAGCGCTCATCTGGGGAGCAGCAGCAGCCTTCGCCTTCTCGACGACGGCGTCGACCTTGGGGGTAGAACTGGCCATTTTGGATATCTGGGTTTGGACGACAAACAAAGACTGAGTGGAGATGGGTTGACGGGGAGGAAAGAGGGCAAAAAGAGCAATCGGGCGGGAAAGTCGTTCGCGACGGAGGTTGGCGATTGAGCCTTTTTGGAGAGTGGAGGTGGACACGGAGGCACGGGAGGGTGGAAAGGCCGGCGCTGCGGAAAAACAATCAGAGGCGCCAGCAGAAAAAAATTGGTCCGGTAATTCCCGGGTCAGGTATTGGCCAAGTACCAATCCGCAGCGGCCTTTGTACCCCTCTATCCCCGGCCCTGGCCTTTCAGGTGCTCCATAGCGCCCGCCAGCCAGGGTAACAGGGCCGAAAGTGTTTGGAAGGGACCCACGAGACGTCACCGCGCACACGAACTTACACTAGCGCGACTTCGGAGTTAAGGACGAAAAGGCACAATCCACGACCGGGTACGCCGTCCAGGTGCGGTGAACCTGCGAAAAGATCACGAAAGTGCGTGAGTAGGGGATTGATGATAGAAGAGTACAAAAGCGAGAACCAAGTTGACTCCCGTCTACCGCTTATCGCGTGCAATTTGGGCTGATTCTTGCTTATCGTGAAGTGTTTTGTGACATAATAGACACGGCAATTTATGCAGCCGATACTTAGGTGCAGAACCTAGAAAGCCCAAATGGTCCCTCCACGGTCGGGTAACGGTCGCAGTGCGCTATTTTAGACGTTTTACTTCTCAAACTAAAGACTTCCCGTTTACTTTTTAGCAACGGTTTAATTGTATTAACGGTCGCTCCAAAAGTAAATTGTCGATTATACGTCTGCTTAATTTAAACAGTCAGAGAGCGATCAGAAAAATTAAATATTTAAGAATCTTTAGGTCTTAAATAAATTAGAAGAATACTAATATTTGTAACGGCCGACGCGATACGGAACTACGTGCGGTTCGAAACAACTATATAAGCACTTAAGTATCAAATCTTCCAGCTTCAATTGTGACGGACTGGGCATCCGTCGCAACTATATAATACCACTTGAGCAACCGAATTACCAGCTTCAGTTACTTGTATCCTTTTACGGAAACATGGAATGTTATAGCGTAGTAGTGAAATACGTCACCGTGACATCAATTACTTGTATCCTTTTGTGAAAACATAGGCCTAATAGTGTAGTGGTTTATAGCCACCATGATACAACCCTGTGACACAACTTCTACTTGGAAGATAATAACTTAGTAAATAGGCTGCCCAGTTCACTCTAGCTCCTTAGGTGAATAACTAATTTGGTAGTTGTAAGGAGGAAAAAAGAAAAGTACAAAAGTTTTTTTTTCCAAAGTTAGCTTTATAATGGTGATGTCACGCACGTGAATCTGACAGCCGAGGTACGAGAATAATCTAACGTTGTTGATAAATAACTAAAGATGAAGAAGAAAAAAGAAACTAATCTACATCAGATAGAAGGAGTGAGGTCCTTATAAGGACTGGATGAAAGACTGAACATGCATGTGATCCAGCATGTCTGGCAGCGCCGTGACAGGTGGAAGTTGGTCATTGTTCTTACCTTTTAAAATCTCTTGCCCAAGTTCTTGCCCCACTGCATTCTTAGCTTCTAAAGCGTCTCCTAACTGTCACGGAATGCACTCGGGTGCCTCTTCTGGGACAAACTATATAAGACCACTTGAGCGACCGAATTGCCAGCTTCAGTTACTTGTATCCTTTTGGAACATAGCCTAGTGGTGTAATGGTCTGCCAGTGCCATGACACTAACCCTTTACTTTTCCTAGACCGTTGGAAGACTGCTTGAACTTTTTAAGCTATGAGCTAGCCATCGAATTGCTTAAGCCGTCGAACTGCTTAAGCCGCCGAGAAAAAGCTAGGTCGTTGATTTTCTAGGTGGTTGAAAATTCCAACGGTTTACAGCTTCGACCATCAACCTTTACAACGGTTTAAATGAAGTAAACCGACTTTCCACCATCTAATGCATCTAACGGTAATAAGACCGTCGAGCAAAAACCGGATCTGCAGCTAAGTACAGGGAACCTTGTCCGCTCAGCCAAGCGCATAGAGGTTGAAAAGAAATCGAGGAAAGAGCAAGACCTCGCTCAACCGCAAAACAGGCAGTCACAACCTCCAACTAGAAGAAAAATTTGAGCGAAGGGCAGATGGCTTCAGTGTCTTGCCGTCCACCAATGTCTACATCTTGACTCTCGTCCCAATTTGACACTCCGATATCCCCAACACAACATCGCATCTTGACCCGGACACAACGCAACACATCCATCCCCTGCCTGCTTGGCGCAAATGATGACCCTCCTCCCGTTGCTGCACTGCTGAAGGGGTCAGCCTGTCAGCATTGTCCCTTTGTGCATGTGCCTTGACTTGCCGTCGTGGGATTAGCTGCGCGGAGTAAAGATCTACGAACCGAACAGCCTTCAATGTCAGGGCAGCCTGGAACACAAAGGCTATTAAAACATTGAGCAAGGCTGGAGGACTCGGGGAAGGCTATGTCATCCAAGCCCTCCCGTAAGGTTACGAGAAGGTCGCCGAGGCCATCTACAACGTCTACCCCAAGAAGGACATGTCCGACGGTGCCCAGACCGCCGTCAACCTTGGCTCCGGTCTCATTGCCGGTTTCGCCGCTGCCATCGTCTCACAGTCCGCCGATACCATGCTCTCCAAGACCTAGCCGTTTTTCAGGAACATGTACCGACCCTACCACTCGCTGAACTGGGTTTGAAATTTCGAGCATCGTCCTTATGTACCTTCTCCGGGTCCCTCTACCACCCCATCCCATCTCAACACCATCACTACCAAATAGCACCATACTCACTAAGGGGACAGTAGCACCCACGAAGACCTGGCTTCTCTATTGACCAGTAACATTTTCTCTAATACGCAGGCCATGGCCACTTACACACGAACGACAGGCACATGGGCTGGTGTACCAGCTTGTATTACACCAAGGCTATAAGCTATATGGCGTATCTTAACATCTGGGCTATGTCCGAGTACTAGTACAGCGAACGTATTTACGGTATTATACCACCGACGTATTGCGACACCAGGCCAATGGTTAAACCCAAGGCATCCGAGGGCCTACATCGTCAAAAACAACTGACGACTCTTCCGCTACTGGGCTCGCTTTGCTTTCCTCCGGAGCTCGTCTGCAAGTCTCAACAGATAAAACTCCCTCGCCTCAGCCGGCAGCTTCTGGAAGCTGTTTGCAATACGGGTTATATCCATACGGCTTTTTTCATACACAGCCAAGTCTCTGTTCCCGTACACATCTTTCCCAGCTGCATAGCAACCGCCGTCGAGATCGCGGAAGAAGACGTTTACCGCAATGCTACTCTCCGAAGTAGGAGTCGCCGTGTGCAGCCAAAGTGGGGGCAAGAACAGAACGTCTCCTGGAGTCACGACAGCTTCGTGAGGATGCGTCGCTTGAGCCAAGTATCTTGAATCACTCGACTCTCCAAAGAGAGTAGAAAAGACATCGATACTAGAACTCGATGCCCCAGGAGCAAAGCTGAGATGCTCAACATCGGACGGCGGGAAGAGAATCATGCGCTTCGAGCCGCCGATTTGGCAGTACACATTGGCCATGACCTGGTCGAGTGTCAGAAGGAATACCAATATACGGCAGACGGATGAGAGGACTTACATCGTAATGCAACCACATATTGACCGGTCCAGATACTCGCAGAACCGAACTGAACAGTCTCTCGTCTACCAGGGCCAGCTCAGGCGGCAACACAAAATCAGTAGCCAACAAGGGAAAGTCGTCACTCAGAACGGCTGGCTTTTCCGTCGGCTTGTTGGTCGACAGTGCCCTCAGGTATAGCCGGTCCCCTTTCTCAACGCGCTTCATGAAATCGCCAAACTCGGTCGTCACGTAGCGGAAGTTCTTCGTGGTGAAATTCATTGCAGGTGTCGTGGATTCGTGGATCACGACCTAGATAAGGGCCGTCCGTCAGTTATGGGACGTACGAGGTAGATTTGGTCACCATTTGCTTTCCAATGCTCAACTTACCTTGCGGTCCGTTCCAACCTTCTCCGCTACGTACTCGCCCTCTCTCCACTTTAACATACAGTCACCCAGGTTTAGGCCCTCCAGAACCACCGGACGACCCTCACGTACGATCCTGGCAAAGTCTTCAGCATTTTCCAACTTGACCCGGGGAATGGGTTGAGTGCGGACGCTTACGTTGCCATTAACGTTCCCCTCAGCACCGTCGGGTGCCTGACTTCGGATAGGGAGACTCCTTGGCTCACCGGGGATGATGTCGACTGTCCTCTCGTGTGTCCACCCATGTGCTGTGATGGGCGAACTTCCATCCCCAATCGCAGCTCGTAGGGGTAGTTCTAGGGTTGAGATACCCTTGTTCCAGAAGGTTCCCATGGAGAAGCAGGTTGCTCCGCCGCCCATGATCACCAAGCGGCGATCGTCCGGCGTCACAACAGGAGAGGTTCCAACCAACAGCAAAGGGCCTGGGTGTGAGAGTGTCTCAGTATTTGCGGCCTCGGAAACAAGCCGTTGCGTGATTGTGAGTTCGGTGTCGCTCAACGAGCACGACAAGATCTCGTCTTCCAGATCCAAAAGGTGGTCCTTAATAACACCACCAAGAACCAAGAAGTCGGTCTGGCTCTGGGGCAGACAAGAAGCGCCAAACCTCGTAAGAAGTTGGCGTGAGAGTGCCTCTTCGGGGCCACCAGCACCAGATTTCACCTGTAGCGGAACAAACCTGACGACTGGCTTGCTGCTGTTAGATACGTCTATGTTCCATGCGAGAAGCTGATCAGCAATGAGGCCGTCATCGCTCAACCCGCCAGTAAAGACACCAGAGAACGAGTCTTGCTCTTGACGGAGACAAGTGAGCGTAGCGCCATACACAGACGTGGGCTTGACGTCCCCGGCGATCTCGCATCTAATCCAGCCGAGCTTGGGCTCATAAAGAAGCCAATCAGGGAATATATCGGCGACTCCCCTTCCACCGGCGAGAAGCGCCATATCTGTCTTCTCCATTCTCGTGACAGAATGTCTGTAGAGCGGAATCGGGAGATCGTGGGTGCGTTTCCATGCCCATTCGCCCTCACTGCCATTGCTCTTCTGCAACAGCCAGCAATCCTTGAGGGGCGTGGATGGTGACGCCCGTCCTCCCACAAGGAGCTGAGCGTTGCCGAGATCGGTCAGCGAGTGACACATCCTCGTTGAAGGACCGCCCTCGCGGAAAGTAAACGGCACCTCTTGCTCGGTTCCGTCAATCTCGGCACCATCTCCCTCTCTCTTCCGCCCGTAAACATCGCAATTCTGCAGTCGGCTCTTCGTCCCCAACCCCATCACATTCAACAACTTCACCTCCTCCCCACCCCCCTCTTTCTTCTCGGAACGAGAACCAGGCAACACCGCCCCAGCCGCAAACCTCCTCTGTCCCCTCTGCCCCGGGACATCATCCCATCTGACTTTAACCTTCTCAGCCGGCACCCCCAACTCCCTTCCGTTCGGGATCCCCCTCTCTTCCTTAGTTTGTCCCTCCCTAGCCACCGTCCTAGCCCTCACCACGCAGTAATGGCTCGCAAAAAGCGCAAACTCCTCCCACTCATCAAACGGCTCCACCTCCTCCAGCCTGCGTCTCTCAGCCGCATTGACAAACGTATCCTCCGCGTCCGCCCACGCCTCCCACAGCGTCCAGACGCGCACATCACCGCTGTCCCAGCCTCTAGAGCGGAAGCGCTCCATCTGCGAGGCAACGGTCGGGTACACGTCCACGCTCTTGATCGGGGTGTTGAGTTTATTGAAATGCGACAGCATCGTGGAAGCAAACGGGTGCGTAGGTCCCGAAGGGAGTAATTGTTCGAGCAGGACAAACTCGGAGTCGCCTAGCGATGAAGCCCACTCTATCACGGCGTCGGCGCCGGGGGTTTCCATGTAGGTGATGGAGACTTCGGCGACGAAGAGGAAGGTGCAAGAGGAGAAGTCGCCGCCGATGGCTTTGGTGAGGGAGGCTTGCAGGGTGGAGAGATCGCGCAGGTCGCAGCCTATTTGGACGTATTGGTCGCTGGTGAGGACGATGCCGGTGGGCGCGGTGGTGGGGGCGGGGGCGCGGGCGGCTTTGGATTTGTCCTTTGGTTTGGGGGTTTTCTTGGGTTTTGGAGGGGATTGTGTCGAGGTGGTTGCTGCCGTCGTCGTGGTATCCGTACCCGTAGCAGTAGCAGCACCCACATCCGTAGCCGTACCCGTAGTAGTGACCGCAGTCGCAGGAACAGGAGCAAACTCCGGCACAACCACATTCGTCAACGGGCCCAAAAGTTCCGGCGTCTCCAAAACCGTCAGTTTCTTCCTTTCAATTAGATCTGGGAAATCCACATCCACAAACTTGACTCCCTTTTCAGAGGAACAACAAGCATCCGGATACCTAGTCAAGCACTGCCAAGGCAAAACATCACTTCCACATCCCAAATTAACCACCACCTTCTTCTTGTTGCTCGCCTCCCCCGTTCTTTGCTCTTGCAAAAAATTGCGAACCAAAACATCAATGACGTGCAACCGAAAGTGATAACCGCGATTAATCAAAGGTGCGCGCCGCTGGAATTTCTTGACGAAGAAGCGGAAGAAATGAGGTTCGTTGGGGTAGTAGAGTTTTTCGACGGAGCGTTTGGAGACTATTGAGGAGTTGTTTGTCTTTTGTATTTGGGAGGCGGTTAGTTTTGAGTGTGTGAGTGTGAGATGTGAGTGGTCTTGGAAGGGCTTGGAAGGAAGGAAGGAAGGAAGGAAGGAAGGGCTTGATGAGGTAGTGGGATAGAGGGATAGAGGGAAAAGAGACGGGACTGGTTGGCTAGAGGAGGGGGAGGATATGGGGGATGGGGGAAAAGGACGTACACCCATAACCTGATCATCCTGAGCTTTTCTCGGATCTTTGGCATGCTCATTATGAGTGGTGCTCATTCCGTCTGTCGTCGTCTTTGGCTTCTTTTGTTTCTTGGTATATGTGACCTTGGCCGCCGGTGCAGCCTCAGTTTCAGCCGGCTGCTGCTGAGTTATAGCTGGAGTGACCTCCTCAGGGGCATCCATTTTGAAAGCTTCAAGTGAATTGAAGTTTTCGTGAATGTTGGTTGAGAGTAAAGAAACAGACTCGTATGAGATGAGTGTTGAGTGAAGAATGGCAAAAGAAAATGGAAAGGTCGATGCCCCCAATTGGTCAATTGCCGCGCTCGATGCAACGCACGGTTGCAGGATTCTGGACTAGGTGGACAGTGCATGCGCGGTGCAGATACACTGTGGGGTGAAGTCCTTTTTGAGCTCTGTTGAGGTGAGGGTTTGTCAACAACGGGTGTAGCACAATACGATTTTGACGGTTATATCAACAAGAATAGTTGCTATCTGTCTATATGGACAAGTAAGCACGGTATTTTACAGACTAAAATACCCAAAATGGAAAAAAAAGCTAGCCGCTGGACGTCATGTCCCCGTATGTAGTGAAACCAATTAGCCAAAATACCATGCCAAAAACTCCAGAAAGCCCTTGAATGTCAGATGATGCCCATATATGCTCCATATTCCCAATTCCCCAGATATCCCTCAAGATCCCGCTTAAACCACAATCCCCCTCTGAGCCCACCCATTCTTCCCCTTCCAAGCCCACAACACCAACCCACACGCAACCCAAACACTGACCGCCATGGCCCAAAACGCCGAAGCATAGCACTCACTCCCATAGCAAAACTGATCTTCCTCCCCGCCTTGCTTATTAGAAGCCGCCTTCTCCACCCCCGACTGGTAAACAGCCGAGTACACCAGTCCCCAAAACGTCGCGCCAAGAGCAGGGAACATGGCCACGATACCCCAGTTGGTCGCAAAGTTCTCGACGCCCCAGATCACGGTGATGATGATGGGCGTGAGAGAGAACACAGCGCCGTAGCCGGCACCGACCAGGCCTGAAGCGACCCAAAAGCGCTCACCGTGGTTTTGGATCCAGCCTGAAGCGAGGGCGGCTAAGCCGACGGAGAGGGCAACAGCGAAGAAGAGCAGGAAAGACACGCGGGAGAGGGAGAAGCGCTTGCGCTCGAGAGTGCCGGAGGAGGTGATCTGGACGTGCCGGGCCTGCGGGCTAGGAGCGAGGAGGTCGGTCAGAGAGCCGGTGAGAAGGCGGACGAGAGTGCTGGTGATGCCGACGATGGAGACGTGGGTGGCTGCGGAGGTGGGTTCGCCGACGAATTTGAGATGGGGTGGGTAGAGCGTCTTGATGACGGTGCCGAGGTTGTTGATGAAGGCCTCGCCGGGGCCGATCATGAGGAAGAAGCCGAGGGCGAAGCACCACATTGTGTGGTCGGTCAGGAAGCGTCTAGTTTCGGCGTTGAGGACCCATGTTTTCTTGATGCGGGCGTTGTCGTCTTCTTCGGAGTCGTCGGCCTTGGAGGGGTCGAGGATGCCGGCGCTTTCCATATCGAGGGGCGATTGCTCGATGGCGCCGTAGCCCGGTCTGTCTGCAGTCCTGCTCCCCTGGAGAAATGTGCTTCCGTCTAGGTAACCGCTGCGCTCCAGTTCTTCGACAGCTTCATCGATGAGATCCTCCTCGTCAACGATCTTCAAGCCGAATGTGCCCAAGCAGCCAACTACAAGCAGCAGGACGCCAAGGAAGATGAAGAAGTGGAAGACGTCCAAGTCGCCCTTTGTCCCATCCGCGAATCTCTCATAGAACACACGGCTTCCAAGCTGACTCTGCCACATGCCGCTCAGACCAAACGCCGCAATAGGGACCGCAAGCGCCAAGCCACGATGTTTCCCCCTTCCAAAATTCTTTGCGCACGTCGCCACAGCGCTCATATACATGGAGCACGTTCCCACGCCAATAAACACAAACGCAGCAATCATAGCCCAATATGCCAATCCACTCGTATCCTTGCCATCACCACCGCTACCCAACGCCGCCCCCTCCGCCTCCCGCTTATATGCCCCCGCAGCCAGCCCATATCCAGCCGCAAAGAACAAGGCCGAGACAAACGATAGCGGCCCCGGCCCCACGCGATCGCACATGTACCCTAACAGCGGTATCGGCATGTAGGTGGCAATCGAAGCGGCGCTCGACAGCCCGTTGACCTCGAACTGGGTGTAGTGTAGACGCTCCTGGAAGATGTGGCCGTACATGCTGAAGATGGTTATGGAGCCGGCGCAGAGGGAGGAGAGCAGGGCCGAGGCGAAGGAGAGGTTGCGGGCGGAGGCGGCGGCGGCTCGGGAGGTACGGCCATTGTGGTGACGGCGTCGGGACGGGGAGAGGGAGCGGATGGAAGAGGCGCATGAGGAGGCCGAGTCAGATTGGAGGAGGGGGGTCGAGGAAGAGATTTGGTCCGGCCGGGGGGCCGGAGTAGGTGATGCCATTTCGGCGGGTTCGATGGTGTTGTCGTTGTTTGTAAAGTCGTGAAAGAATGGTCGAGAGGAATAAATATGGACACGACTTTGATGAATTCGAGCGAGGTAAGAGATGGTGGAGGGCCTGCTTTGGAGAGGCCGCGGTTGTTGGTGTTTTAGCGGGAATGCTGCAGTTGCATTCAAGTTGCCACAGGCTCGGACCCAAGCCTAGAGTAGAAGGTGAGATGAAATCGGTAAAATGAAGATATTGTATCGACAAGAGGAGAGCTGCGACAAATATCCTGATAAGATATCTATCTCACCGTCTTACAAGAAGGGAAGAAAGGATGGAAGAGGCGGAGAAAGACAGGACGAGAAGTCGACGATGGAATGAGTGCTCTCCAATCGATAACAGCGATGACGGAGGCTTGACTCAATTGGTGTTCAGGTGACTGATCGGTCCACCAAATCAGGGCGCGAATTGCAGGGCTAAATTTCCACTAACAGAGAGTGGATCTCGCCGTGCCTGGCGGAAAGTGGGTCCGAGTTCGAAAATGCGGAGAGATCCACATATCACTGGGTCGGTTTGTCACCGCCTCCAACCCTTACCCTCGCACTCTTCCTTCCAGTTCCGGAGATACTCTTCAGTTACAGTTCTACGACAACAGCAAACTGAAGACTCGGCATAACAGTGTCACTATTCATTGGACCCGCGGGTCAATTGACGGCGCCGCGGTGCTACCAAGCACTCTATGACTTGAGGTCCAGATATTCAGGACGCTGTCGCACGTGGTTCGACGAGATACGCTCACCATCTCGAGCCTCCAAGTCCCAGGTCATGGAAGTTCTTGAATCTTGATGGGCTTGTTTCGATCCTTACGGCATCAAAACGCCGAAAGTTGATATCCGAATGACAAATCAACCAGAGTGTTCTGCCGCTGATTGGTCGGCGGGACGGGTCTTGGTAATCGACAGAGGTTATCAGCAAGTCAGATGGTATTCAAGTTCGGTGAAATTCTGTCGACTATTAAAGCTTTGTTCATCCTCAGGGTCACGCTAGATTTTCAACATTAACTCTTTCCTCAGTATATGCCGTTATCTTGAGCATTAAGACGTTCCCACAAAACAGCCAGGATGCCTCTCACTCAAAATATAGAAACCAATGCGCCTCTGCCCGTGGTAATCATTGGCAAAAGGGTTGAGATTGGAAGTGCTGTTGCTAAATCCCTGCTGCCAGACATTGAAGGTACGTATCAGTCAGTACCTCCTTCATGGCCTCAGTTTCTGACACAAGAACCCAGCAATCCACTTCATCCAATCCCTCGAAGCAGCTTGCGCCGAGCTCCCCCATATCTTTGCCGGCCACGCGCCTCCCGAAGCCTCCCTGCCAAACAATGTGGGAACACACAAGTACGAGAGACAGCCCCGGGCAGTCATCATCGGTCGAGCCTTTTTGGTCCAAGAGGTTGAAGAGATGCGAGCAAGCTGTGCCGGGACTGCCAAGGAGCCTGTAGCTTGGCTGCTTAATGACCCTTCGGTTGGACCGCCGCCGCTGCCGGTTGACGGAGCACTACCTGGACCAGAGTATGCGATGAAGGCAGCGGTGTTGGCGAGAGAGGTGCTTGCGAAATGGCTTGGTGGGGACGCGAGTGACGGCGGCAAGGTTAAGGATCAAAATCTTTTCTATTAAGCTACGGGGAAGTGGAATAGTTTGACTGATGGACATTCTGTTTCTTTTTCTCTGCCTTCCATTACTGTACTAAGGAAAAGGCTGTGTCAGTCGTGGCCAACCCTCCTCTAAACTGCTGTATTTATTCCAGACTGCGGTACTCATCCCTCTATTGCATTTCTCTTCCTACAAGCATCCAATATTGCCAATTTCCCCAATGCTTCGCCTTGTTTTTCTCTAAGCCATGACGAGTAGCAGGCGAGCAGACTTCGGCAAGATGCAGTACCCTTGACGGAATTCCACCAAACCCTAACCCTCGGGACTGCGCACACATTGCATCGTATATGAGGCACGCGTTGCATTGTTCGTACCCCAGTTTCACCTTCTCCCTGCCAACATAACATCAACCACTCTCAATCATGAGTCAAGTCAAACGTACGCGACTCGATTCCAGCTTCTCTGATATACCCGAAGCCATGCAGAATGCGCTCGCTCAACAGTTCGAGGCTCTCGGGCCAGACGTGGGGTTACGGCTGGCAAACCTGCGAACTCTCCTCTCGACTCTCACGCCACACGAAACGCGCTTCATGAGACTACATCTCCAAAGTCTGCTGGCGCCAGCAGACATTGTTTCTTGTTTTCCGGCCGATATTCTCATTGAGATCTCCCCACACTTGTCCGCGTTGGATATATTCAACATCCTTAACGTGTCCAAGGCGTGGAGGAAGGCGTGGTCTCAACGCCATGTCGTGAGGGCTCTAGCCAAGCACCATATGCCCAATTTTCTGCAGTTCTACGCTCACCGAAACAGATTACAATCCTCCCAAGATTGTACAGACCAAGACCTGTTCAACTCTTTCCATCAATCCGCTCGCAAGTTCAGTATCAGACAGCAGGGCCTGTTCCAGTCCATGATTTCCAACCCTGCCCCGTGGCTTCACTCTGTCACTCGCGACAGGTTCTTCACCTTGGAATCTACCGATGGCATAAAAGGTTGGGACGATGTTTTTCCAGACGGTGATTCTGACGACCAGTTCCTCGACGATATTCGCCATGATGTAACGAATGTACCCAAGCCATGGAGCTGTTTTGAATACTGTAATGGAAAAGTGGCCTGGATGCCCGACAGTGATGATGACAATCTCGCGTCTCTCACATTTGTGGACGACTTGCGAAGCCAACAACGCAGAGTGTACAAACTTCCCTTTTCTGTGGTTCTCCATGGTTCTCCCGCCCGCTTAGAGGCTTTGGGCAATGACCTGGTCGTGGTATCGACGCGCAGGACCTGGTTTGTCCCCGCGTCCCAATATTCTTCTCCATACCTTACATACTAATCTCTCTATCAGCCATGCATGGGACCTCGAGACGGGTGAACATGATTATGTGACGCTTCCAATTGCCATTGTCTATCGAGTTAGAGTCAAGGGAAAGCGTGCATATATCTTGACTGACTACTCCGAGGTGTATGTTTGGACTTTTAGACATGGTATTCGGAAAGTTGACACCAGCGCGGCCGGTGAAGACGGCATTGACCGCGTCGTCAACGGTTTACGCGATGAACCGCTCTGCCGTGGAAGGGAGGGCCATGGAAGGGAGGGTCTATTTGATATCCTTCCTCACCCACTTCTCGATGATACCTTCTATCTTCTTTCTTTCAAAGAAGAAACCGGCAAATTGCTGGTGGTCCACGAATTCAACCACAATGGGACCTTACGGTTACATACCACAACCCTTCCTGAGGTCTATTCTCTTACTCGGAAGTCGGGTACAGGTGATTTCGACTTCAGCCTCGGTCCTAGACGTACAGGACGCAACGTTGTTCCCACAGGAGACTACTTCCGTACGTGTACGCACAAGGTCGATCCGTATGGCAACTACGCCATTTGCCAAATCTTCATGCAAGGGGAGCTTCTCAAGCCTGAGGGGTTTCGAGGGCTCTACGATGAGAGTGACATCGATTACAATTATCCGGCATACCTCGATGATCATGAAGACCATTGGCTTGGTTATACGGTCTTCCTTAACGCTTTGACAGCCTCGGTGTCGACCTCCCCATTCATATATAACTCCAATTCTTTTTACTTCCCACCCCAACCCACACGTTGGAGCGGCCAGCAAATCGACTTTATCCGCGCCCCCACCATAAGAAAGGACTTGCATTTCTGCATGCTGTTGGTATCGGAGTCAAACGGCCAAAAGCGTCTGGAGTCGATGGATGATCTTCCTGTTTATTGTCCGTCGTCACTTAACTCGCTCAGGGAGTTTCTCCCCGTCAATCACCGGTTTACAGAGCGCCTCGCCAATACACCCGCAAAGCCGGGAAAGATGATGCACGGTTACAAATGTTCCAACATTGTCTCACGATATCTGACCGAAAGGCGCGAAGTTATTCCCTCTATTCAACCACAATACGGTCTTGATATCACTTTCGAATACGGTCAATTGACAGATGTGGGCGCTAGTTGGGAGATTGACAGCTCATTTAAGCTAATGGCGGACGAAGACTTCCTTGTCTGTCGGGGCCCGAAAGGCTACGTTGCATGGAGCTTTTATCACGATATGAAAGACAAAAATGTCAGGACTTGAACAATCACCAGCCCGAAGTGTGCAAGAGCTTGACGCGCTTGTCAGTCCGGCTCGTATGATTCACTACCCTGGCAATATCTTCTAGACCAAATTCCGGGGCCTACTGTGGTTGGGACAGATCAACTGGGGTCCTAAACTCGCAAAATCGCGAGAACTGAGACAGTCACGATGGAAATTGCTTGCCTTTCCAACAGTCCTATGGGGGCACATTCATAGCTACCCTTTCAATCAACACACCCGTTCGACGATGCAATTGTGCAGTTGGAGCGTTCAAAGTCGATTCACCTCAGTTGCACTCTCGGTATCGACAAACGACCAACAACTATTGTGTCTTTTCAGCTTTCCCTTTCAACCATCTGAACCCCTTCCGCACCTCATCCCCCACCTTCTCTTTGTTTTCCCTCGCCCGTTCCAGACCTCCCGGCTTCAGACCACCAGGAAGCAGCCACCACATCAGCAAGATAAACACCAAAATAGCTAACACAATAGGCTGCAAAACCGTCACACCCTTCTTCTGGGCAATGGCGCCCACCGCAAACGGGAAGATGGCCGCACCACCACCACCAAAGGCCGCAGCAAACCCAATTGCCGACACATGATACCCGGGCGGCAACAGCTTCGTAGCCGACACAATAGCAGCGGGGAACAGCGGACCGAGGAAGAAACCCAGGAACGACACAAAGATGGCCGAGGCAACGAAGCTCGGTACCAGCCAGTACAGCAGCTGCAGCGCGATGCACAGCAGAAGATATCCCGAGATGGCGAGCTTCTCTCCGATGCGGCCCGTGATAAAACCCAACACCACTCGTCCCACCGTCAGTCCCAACCAGAAGAAGGTGACAGTCAACCCAGCATTGAAGGGTTCCGCATGCCGCACCTTGAGCATGAAAGTCACGATCCACCCGCCTAGCGAGACCTCGGCGCCGACGTAACCCAGCAGGAACATGGCGACAATCCAAGGGATAGGATCACGCATGACCGTGCGCGTTGTCGTCCGTTTATTGCCTCCTTCGTTTTCTCCGCCAGCACCACCACCTTCCTCATCAGCATCAACATCAGCAACATCCCCCTCCGACTCCGACTCGGCAATCCCCGCTCGATAAACCTCCTTCGTCGCCGTCCAAAACGACGCCGTCATCGCCACCAGCTCGCTCCCATTCAACCCCACCATCACATAATAAAACGTAAACCACTCCAGCCCGCCCTTGGTCACCATACTCGTGGCAATCAACGGCCCAATCGTCGCTCCCAGCCCATAACACCCATGAATAATCCCCAACAACTCATTAGCGTTCTTCATATTCCCCACCCACGCATTCCACGCCGAGTCCTCAATCCCGTTTCCGAACCCGGTGAATAACATCACCACCGGCAACGCGGGATAAGGGGGGTGACACGCCATGGGTATGAACCCTATCAACCGACAAACCGGACCAAGAATGGCGACGCCGCGTTGCCCAAAGTGGTGGTGGATTAGATTGTTGAATAGGGCAGCCAACAAATAGCCGACGAAGGGAGATAAAAAGACCAGGGAGACGATGGTGTAGGAGATGGAGTAGTAGGTTTCCAGGTAGGGGATCAGGGCGCCGATGGCGCCGTCGGACATGCCCATGAGGATGAAGGAGTAGCAGATTAGGAGGAAGCGGGAGATGGAGGTGCGGGAGGCGTTCCAGGTTGTTTTGTTTTGGTCGTGGTCGGGTTGTTGTTGTTGTTGGGGGTTGTTGGGCTGCTCGAGCTCAGGTTCTTCTTGCTTTGAGGATGGGTTGGATGTGGTGTTGTTCTTGGATTCGCCTTCAATGGGGATGGCGGAGGGCTTTTCGGGGTCGTGGGTGCTGTTGGTCTTGGGTATTGTTGGGGCTTCTTGGATGTGATGGAGTTGGTTGTCCATCTTCTCCGGGTTGAAGGGAGGAGGGGTGGTTGAGGAGGCCATCGTGGCCTTGGAGTGAAGGGGGAGTAATGTCTTGATGATCTCTTTGGGTTGAATGGCGGACGATAATAGAGGAGGTATATAAGTCGACGTTTGAGTTCCGGTAGTGATATACTGTTGGTCGTTTCGAAGCTAAGAGTAAACGACTCCAGGTAATCGCAGGTAAAGAGATATCTGGACTAGAATCCAAACCGATAGTTCGTTGACTTGTCCAAGTAGCTCAAAAGCCACGGCGAGTCTTCAGCTTTTTATACCCGAATCTTTTCACGATGCCTCGCCCTTCATGATATGGCCCACATCCCACGATAGTCCATGAACCAACCACCAACCTCCTCCTATCTTGGTTTTTTCTTCTTTTTTTCTCTTCCGTAGAAACAGTCCAAGTTTATCACGGCCCGGAAACCCCTACGAGACTGGGCGGGCGGTATGTGTGTCAGACTGGTTGGTTGAAGTGACGGTGTCTGTGATGCGGGTGTGGATGCGGGGGGGCTACTTTGGCGCGGAGTCACGACAATGATGGTGATTGACCTTGGAGAAAGCTGTATTACATTGCATGAAACTGTGGAAACAAATTGTCAAGAAGAGCACGAAGCGTAGTGGTTGTCAACCCGAACAAAAACGAAAAAGGCCGGTAAACAATCAACCGAAGATTAAGCGGTCAAGATGCGGCGGGCGTCGATAGCGGCGGCGACGTTGAACGGATTGCCGGTTACCGGACAGACTGGCCAACCAAAACCTCAAGCCTAAACTCAAAGAAAGGCAAAAATGATACGTAATGAGGTAGCTTTTGGCTTCTTTCCCACTCACTGCAGTTTGACGTTCCAGGCCACCGGGAGTTTGTCGACTTGACCTGATTCAGTGCATCGCGTTGTCAAACCTTCAATGAATTTTGCCCAAGTGCGATGGATGGACGAGAGAGAGGATGCCAGACTCTCAAAATTCGAGGTCAAGAAAACAAACCCGCTTGCTGCCCGCATGCCGGCCCGACACCCACCGCCGTGGTGTGGTCTTGGCGGCACCCGGGACTCACTCAACGGGGCGAGGGGGTGCATCGGTCTAGCTCCCGAAGTTGAGCCGTCACGGCCCGTATCCGCCGTGATTGCCGCTATCGATCGTCGGCCGCCTTTTTGCGCAAACTTTCTTTTCGTCAGCAGCGTCACAAAGAGAGGTCATTCGCACCTTTGGGCAATTTCTATTCACATCTCCGCACGCGCAGCAACCGGGCGGAGTTTCGTACGAATGCCGGATGGGGATTGTTCATCCGCGCGAGTGACTCCGTGGGGAGTGAGTGGTTTTGCCGAAGTTTTGGCGAAAGACGAGGTGGTCCTTCTGTTGGTAAACCTCGAGCGAAACGCTCCAACGATGGGGTTGCTGGCGATACGATGTCCGTCTCTTTCGGTGACGGTCGATACTCGTGAATTCTTGTCAGAAACCCTTCGTTCGGTCTACAGTCCTCTTCTTCCTTCGTTCCGGATTCGGTTGAGGAAAACGAGTCGGAGTGGGGATCCCAATAATTCATTTTCTTCTCTTTCCTCGAACCCAGACCAACTAACCATACAATTCAAGCATTCATTGTCACTACTCGAGGAATCGAGGTGTTGTCGGGATAGGTAAGTCAGGCCTGCCAAACCGTCCTCATTGATATCCACGGGTACATACTTGAACAGAGCTCACAACCCGGACTCTCAGTTCGGGGTCGAAGGTCGGCAGCTCGAATGTTCCATATTTCCATTCCACTCCACCGTCATACGTATCGCATTCCATACCCAACCCAAATAATGTCACTCGTTTCAAGGCACATCCTTCTCGAATTTCTATTTTCATTGCACACAGGTCACATCCTCGGATCTCTGTCTCTGTCAGACTCATCACTGATTGACGGTCGTGCGACCCAGTGGTCAAGAGGCGACACATCATCGTATCGCGATCCTTACCTCAAGAGGGCAAAGGGTTAGGGGTAGAGGTGGCCACCCTCCTTCAGCTCAGCCCAGCCATCCTGTCACAAGTGACTTGGTAACGCCACCACCGAGGCCACCTCAAAGGATGGCTGACTATCGCAATCTTTTCTACAACAGTAACAAAGCACGAGTGTTGCTTCTGCTCGTATTCCTGCTGCTGCTCCAATGTGGTGATCATCCACCATCAGGCAAGTAGCCATCTATTCCAAACCCATACAACGTTGACCGGGTCGGATCACTATCATGGCACTGCATATCCACGCACCTGCAGCTATTCTGCCGCCATCCAGACACTCTCGAGAGCAAAAATGCCCCGCAGTGGTGAGTGATCTGGATAATGTGCCTCGATTATACATGGTTTGACAGCCGAGACAGCTTCAATGTCACAAGTTGTGTCTTGCAAAGCCATTCCATTCCCTCCCTTTTTTTCTTGCGTCAAATCCAAGAGAAAAGACGTCAAAACATGCAATGGCAGGCCATACTTGAAACAGTCCGTCGAATTCGAGCCACGCAAGGCCACGCGGACAAGGGGGCATCGCATCTCCCTTAACATGATCCTCTTTGTCCAATCATCTTTCATGGCTGTGGTTGCTTGCTAACCGGACGAGGGCCACTGAGGCGTTCGAGGGTTCGCCTGCGCATCCTTGTTGAAGCATCCCACACCCCCAGCTGATACGCGGCCTGCATTGAATGCAACCACTGAGACCGCTGAAGTGAAGGGGCTTCGCATTGTCCGCTTCCCTTCCACCCCCCTGTCCTCTTTTTTGCGGCTGGCTGCATTACGCCGGTTCCCTTTCCACACACCACACTTCCATCACAGGGTTCCCTTCCGCTCCAGCCCACCAGTCCATGTTTCTTTTTTTTTGTCAATTTGAATGCGGGAGAAACATTGGACGCCATGGCGTTTGGATTCCCGAGATTAGAATGAATGCGGCCTCCTTGATACGAACGGGGATCGACCCTTGTTTGTTGTTGCGTGTTGCTCCCCCTATCATCTAGGTCCAGACCGTTTACAGATTGACCGGGCAAACTTTTTGTTGTTGCTTCCTGAGTTCGTATTAAAAGACGGGCTGCGTGCCGCAATGAAGACCAGAATCTCACCTTCTTTGATATCTCGCTTCTTTTTTTGGTCATACCAACACACTCGTTCAACCCACACGACTTCGATTCTCCAAGCACACAACCATTTCTCCAAAATTAAACAACGACATATATACAATCGCCATATCATCACAAGAAGCATATAAACACCACACAACATAACCACCAAACAAAACCACACACAAACAACCACCAAAACAAACAGCAAAATGCAGTTCAAGACCCTCCTCATCTCCACCCTCGCCGGCCTCGCCGCCGCCCAGAGCACCTCCGTGGCCGTCAGCGTCCCTTTTTCTACCGCCCCCATCTCTCTCTCCACCGGTTCCGTTCCTCTGCCCACCGGCACTGGAGGCGTGATCTCCAGCACGGCCGGCGGCATCTACTCCAACAGCACCTTTATTAGCAAGCCCTCGGTCACTGCTACCGTCACCTCCGAGGTTGGTGCTGGTGCTTCGTCCACCGGCGCTGCTCCTTCGTCTACCAACGGGGCCAACTTGGATCGCAAGAGCGAGTTTGGCATGGTGGTTATTGGGTTGGTTGCTGCTGCTGGGTTTGCCATTTAAGCAAAGCGCCTCTCATCCGAAGCATCGGGAGCATCGACTGAAAATAATAATGACTGGATGGATGGATGAGAGCTATCATTGTATTCGGTTGGGTATATACAGGACTGGGGCTGGATGAACTTCCATGATGGTTGGTCCCTTACACGACTTGTATGTGTGGACCAGTCAGTGGCCTGGATGATTACCTACGCTATCTATGGATGGGATATGTTTACATCGGGAATATCTATACCGGGAACCAAAAGGCGTTTTATCACTTCACTTCTTTGGGCATTCATGGGATGGATGGATGGACGAGACCATTGGGGTTTTGATGGTCTCGTCTGCTTTGTTTCTGGATCTTCTTTTCACCTTTTTGCATGAGCTCTTTGTCGGCTCGGTTTACACACACTTTTTTGCTTTTTCATCATCTTCTGCATATACAGTTAGACCACCATCACACACTTGAATCTTAATGGGGCCTGCCACTGGCGGTCCGGTTTTTTGGGACATCTTCCATCATCTCATTGTTTCCTGCATGCTTTGTTGTCTCCAAAACTGGAATCTTACGTGTGCTTTCGATGGGTATGTTTCCAGCTCACTTGTGTTGGTCCGGGTACTCGGTCACGATGGTGTTACAAACCTAACCTGGTCCAGCTCCCGAGTCCAGATCTGGTCACCTAGCTCCGAACAGGTTTCACAAGCACACATACCTACGCGCCAGAAGGTAAGCGGGCTGTGATGTGATGTGGCGTTTGGTTTTCAGCCTCAAGTAGCCCCGAACAGCGCTGGTTATCGGACATTGGGTATCAGAGCTAGGAGAACTGCTTATCATATCGACATTTTCTGCCTTAGTTTTCCGATCAAGGCATACACAGCGAGGATTCTCACCTGTCAGGCATTGAGTTTGTAGTTCATTCACACGCATCTCTACTCATTGGGTGAAGCAGTGTCGAGTAAGTGGATGTATGCATGTCTTCCGTCTACTATGGCGCTTCTTCACAAAAGGGCGTAAAACCAACCTCCTGGCGCTTCGGTCAGTGAAAAATATCCGGGCCCGTCAGGTACAATGGTGTATACGCTACAGCCGCTGGAGAATTTGTGAAATGTCGATTTGAGCCTCATCCTCGGGCCCTCAAATAATCGAGTTCCTCGATCATCTAGCCTTGGAGATTTGTTACCTGTGTTTGAATTAGACACAAATTAGCCGCCACACATACGATTCAGTGGCTACCTAACTAGTAAGTCCCTAGGCGCTGTAGAGGTTGATTCAAGTTTGAAAGGCACTGGTACAAACCTGTTGGTGGATTTCGCTGGAGAATAAGCGCGTAGGGTCAATTCAAACTCGAAGGAACCAGGGCAACGAGGTGTGGTAGCCCCCACAGATTCAGGGAAGAATGGAATGCCGAAATCAGCATATCAGGATTTGAACAGACTGCATTCTCTTCCCATCGTAAAGAGCAACTATTGCTGGATATTTCCAGGTATTGATATACGCCTGCTGAGTCCCCTGTTGCCTCCGTCCAGGGTCACCCAAATCGTGTGACAGCTGCTGGGATGCACACGGCCAAGAACAGGTGGAATGATGCATTGCTGTGAATATACTAACAATTCTTGACGTGTAAATGCACTTCTCGGCATAGAAGATACTTGGATTGAATCTAACCGTCAAAGTTGTAGGAACTCGAACAATAAAGAGTGTCCTCGCATGTCCTTCATCTCTTGGTGTTGCATGGAGTCTGTTGGAGTGGGTCTTATAAGTACTGGATCTGGGCCTTTTAGACATCAATCAACTGGAAACGGTTGTATAGTGTAGCGGTTATCACTCCGGATTCTGAAACTTTCATCAGAACATTCCGGCAACCCCGGTTCGATTCCGGGTACGACCTCATCTTTTTTCCGTTTTTTTGCTTTGCGGTTTTACTTGATTTCGTATTTTTTTTTTTTATACTCCTGATGCTCTATTTTTTATTTATTTCAGCGTTGAAAGTCCTTTCTTTCTTCGTGGTGTCGTCGTACCCGCTACAAAGTTCAGTTGATGTCAAGACAAAAACACGACAAACCGACAGAAATCATGCATCAATAACTAACTGCATCCCTTCCAAATTCCCCAATGTCTTGAGGGGATGATCACATACCCAAACCAGAGAAGGGAGGCGATATGTACGTATTGAGCCCTGTCTCTTGTGAAAGCTACGCAAGATCCGATCAAGCGTACCTGCAGGAACAGGAAGGCCAAAATCACTTTGATCACAAGAGCCGAACGGTCGGGTCAGCCATGCGAGCCATGGTGGTCGTCGATCTCCCGCTTAAAGTTTCCTCCACTAAAGAGACCACTGGGGAAATGTTCCACTTGATACAACCGATATGGTCAACATTTGTTCACTTGGAAGATGTGGATTGGGAAATAGCAATACGGGAATCGATCTTTCGCATGACTACACCCGACGACACTGTTAGGCTCAAGATCTAAGTAGAGGAGAGTGATAGAAGCGCGCAATGACATCACCACGCCACCCGGCGATGTTGTGGTTGATTTTTTAGCACACAGTTCAGTTTACCTCTCCAAGAGCTAGCTAGCCTCCCTTTCTAAAGATCATTTCCGTCTTGAAAATCTCTTGCCCGCCATGTTTCCCAGCGGTGAATCTTACAAGCCAGGCGGCGCGTGTGTACACAGATGATGTGAAAAATAGTCCGGATACGCTTATATAATCTAGTGCTGGTTTATTTGTTAGTTTAGTACCTAGGTACTCCTAGTATATTGGACGAGATGTCTTCCGAATTGTTTTAAACCTTTTAAAGACTAAAATGAATAGCTAGGTACGGATCCGAAAGGCATTAACAAGATGCAATGCGGTGTATTCTATTTTAGAAAAAGCATATTCACAGCATGAAAACGCCTAAGGAAGTTGACCCGAGGTCTCGAGCTAACAATCAAACCAGTAAACCAGGCCCAGTGAGTGTCCGGACTTTTTTTCACACCACCTGGTAGACTATTCTAGGCGAGCGGTTCTGCGGGGAAAGAGAAGATAAGCGACTATGCCGTCGCTTTGCATCCGTTTAAGTTCGCCTCCAACAAGGATTGACCTAGAGAGCCACGAGGGCGGACAGTAGGAACATCTAATGTAGCGCGCACTGGTTGTCGCGAAGCGTATGTCAAAGATTGCTATTATGGGCATGACAAAAGGTCGATAATGAGCGCTTACGTAGGTAGGCCGATGAGATGATAGTCACTGTATGTATCTCGTACTGCCTGACTAGAACTCCTGATATGTAGGTTTCGATCCCTGGCCAAAGACATATGTTGAGCCGAACAACGATGCCGGTTTGATGACTTGAGCGATCTGGAACAAATAGATAGATCAGAAACGTGTGGCAGTCCATCAAAGTTGCAGTTAGCAGCATGGCATGGAAGAAATCTCGAACTTTTCCTTGGGATGACATGGTCTCACTCTCTCGTCCATGGGTACATATCAAAACGAATTGTTTCGTGTGTGGCATTGGGGAAATTGCAGGGTCATTAATGACTGACAGGATCTCGGCGTGCGTGCTCAATTCAAGTTGATGACGGGATCTTGGGAGTTGCTTCACGAACCGTAGCACCCTGGATTTCTCGGTATCGCCGTCTGGAATTCTTCCACAAAGACAAGAGTCCATCCCGCTATGCAGTTGGTAGAGAAAAAGGTGAGATGCTGTGACGGGAGCAACACAAAGAAGGATCACGTGCTTGTTCCCTCTTGACCAATGGGGGTTCGTGCTCCCCTTTTTCGACCGACTTGCGCTGCCAGAGATCAAGACCACCTCACGGAACTCAGGCCTGGCCTTTGCGGTGGACATTTTGATCTCTTCTTGTATCGGACATTGGACCGCCCGTGACGTGCGTCAAAAGGAGCTGTCTGCATTACATGTGTCAGGCACTCAAAGCATCCATCAAGTGTTTTGTGTTGGTGAATACCTCCAGACTTTCTGTTTGTACGACTGGAGAAGAGCTCCCGTCTTGACCTTCCCCGCCAATCCACGTCGCTGGGTTCAGCTTTGGGTCCCGCCAAAATTCCCGTTGACAAGCTTCTTTCTATCTTCCTTCCGCGCCCTGCCCCCCCCCTCCCCCACCGCCGCTGTTGATCGCTTTTCATATCGATCGCAGTCCTTCTTCCCTGAGAGCCGCATAGTCGTGCCTCATCACCCCGCCATCGACGAGATCCAATCCGGTAATACAAGCAGTACCTACCTCTGCATTTTAGCGACGCCCCATTCACCCCCCTAATCATACCAGACGACCCTTTCGACTATCCCTTCGAAACCCAATCGCGATTCGTACAAGACGTAGAAACTGAGGACTTTGATGCACTCGTTGCGCATACACACTAAGGTAAATTACAGACCGAATACACGGTCTGACGGTCTGCCGGTCTAGCCCACTCACCTGGGACCCCAACCCGCCGTCGCTACTGGACACCTCCAGTAAAAGACACCCGGGCCTGTCCTGTCGATGCAGAGGCAGCAAAGCACATCCAACTCGAGACTGATCCAGTCGGACGAGCACTCGTCATTCTGATTCGCCCAATTGGTCTAGCAAACCCCGGACCGCAGAGCGTCCATCCCCCTAGCCTCCTGCCGCTCCCGCTGGCCGCACCGCACCATCTCCCGCCGCCCGCCGCACCCTCCTCTCACCACGGCCAAAAAGTGGTTTCCACATCCCAACACCTCTTCCCGACAAGAAGGTGCAACAACACTGCGAGACCAGTGACCCTCACTGGCACCCCAACCGCAGGCAGTATGGAGAACCGACCGGCTTCCGCGAAGCCCGCCACCACAGCCTCGACCCCCTCGCAGTCGTCGACGCCCGACGTCAAGTCCCCCGCGACCCGTCCCCTCTACAGCAGCAAGCTCGGCGACCAGCGAGCGAGGACCTCAGACGCAGTACCGGCCACTTCGACCAGCCAGCAGAACAGGTGTGTCTCATTCCTGCCCCCTTCAAACACACGTCTTTCAAGGTGAAGCCTTACGGCAGCCGCACACCGATGTGGCTTTGTACCTTTACCCGACCCCCCCGTCATCACGCCTGCCCATCCTCCCATCCTGTCAGACCCCTTATTAAACCCTCATCCCTTCCTCCCATTCATTGCCATGCTCTTACCAGTAGACTGACAATCCGCACAGACAGTCTGCCCCTCCTGTCCAGCAAAAGGCCTGGACTTCGGCCAAGAACCCCATCACCGGCCAGTCCGCCAGACCGCAAAACAACTTCAGCTCACAGGACAAGAAATCCGTGACCAGCTCCCTTCGCGAGGTTCGTTTTGCTCGTTGTTTTTGTTCCCCTTTTTCGATGACATAGCTCCTTGGCGGTCCCTACTCCCCTAGCTACGACAGTATCTGCTCCACCATGGCCGCCGTCCACGACAGCGAATGTCACTTGCGCCATCCCCCTCTTGCTACATGGTCGCCCTTTGTACACAGTCTGACGCTTACTCTTTTCATCTACAGGGCCAACGAGTACGCATTACCCTCGCTAACGGCTCCGAGTTCGAGGGTACTTATGCCAACGCCCAAGACCCCAACACCTGCCGCCTGACTACGGTAACGCAGAAGAAGCTGCCCAACTCGGCCGAAATGAACGGAGCTCCTAGAAAGGAGCAAGGAACCATGACGTTCCAGAAGAAGGACATCGTTGACGCGCGTCCTCTCCTGATCAACAACCTTGGCAAATCAGACGGCAAGCCTACCAACGGTATGGAGATTCAGGCCCGCTTGTTTGTTCCTTCTAACATGGCTATCCCATAGGCAACCGCTCGTCCTTCCGTACTGATGCCGCCATCTCCAACTCTCGCTTCGGAAATGAGCGGACTCTGCACCGCTGGGTGCCCGATTCTACCGACGGGCTTGATGATAGCTTGGAGAAGACCAACACTTCTGGTACCTGGGATCAGTTCGCTGCGAATGAGCGCCTCTTCGGTCTCAAGACCGACTATGATGAGAACATCTATACCACGACCATCGACAAGAGCCACCCTCAGTACAAGGAGCGCATGGCCGCTGCCGAACGCAAGGCCCGTGAGATTGAGCGAAGCGCCCCGGTTACCGCACACGTTGCCGAGGAGCGTGTCATGGACTTCCAGGGCGGAGATGATCGTGACGAGGAAGACAAGTAAGTCACAGGTGTCAAGAGAATCGGGCATTAGGGCCGGCTAACGAATGAAACAGGTACAGCGGTGTTCGGAGACAAGACTTTCCTCCCCTGTCTGGCGGCCGAGAGAACAAGTACACGCCTCCTGCTCGGCGTGCTCCGGCTGCGCACTCTACCGTCAAGGGTGCCCCTGTAGACCCGGCTATCATCTCGTCTCAGTTGAAGGCACCCCCGCAGAAGCAACCTGCGCAGACTGTGGCTGATGTCAAGAGCTCCGTCCAACCGACGAAGCCATCGCCCGCACCTACCAGCACCACCGCGGACTCAAAGATCGAGTCGAAGCCGGATGTGAAGACAGCTGAAGTCAAGGCTGTTGACGCAAAGGCTACCGACAAGAGCGCTGCTCCGGCTCAGGCCGCGGTTAGTACTACAGCGACTACACAGACCCTTAGCAGCAAGCAGCAGGGAATTGAGCAAAGACTTCTAACTTCGTTCAAGGAATTCGCAAACATTCAACGCGGCAGTGCCTTGTCTGCCCAGAGGGCCAAGAATAAGGCAGACAAGGAGGTCAGGTTGAATGACCTCAGAAAGTTCTATCAAGAGTTCAAGCTCTCAACCCCGGTGCCATCTGACCTTATTTCCATCATTGCCAAGGATCCAGCAAAGCAGAAGGAGATCCAGGAGAAGGCGTTGAAGAACGCCCAGGAAATGGCCAAGATCAAGGCTGAGCAGGCTGCTCTCAAGGCGAAGGAGGCCAATGCCGCCAAGGAGGGTGCAAGCAAGACCACTACCGAGCAAACCAGCTCGGCAACTACTACCACGGCCGATACCCGTACCGCGTCGCGCCCGACTGCCCCTCAGCACTCTAGTTCAGCTGGCGGCGTTCCGAGCCGTCACCAGGGACAGCGCAACTCTTACCAGCATCCCCAGGCGGCTTATCACCAGCCATACACCCGCGGAAACCGCCCGCCTCCTCACATGTCCCAGAGCCAGCAGACGGGCAACCTGTCTCAGCGCCTCCGAAATGTTGAGCAGCACAAGATGCAGCATCCCCATATGGGCCAGCATTCTCAGGCCCCTGATATGCGTCTCGCCCCCACCGGTCCTGCTAACAATGGAGACCCTTCCTTTGCTCGTCGCACCAGTGGTGTCCCACCGCCCACTAAGCAGTTCAACCCTCTGATCCATGAGTTCAGACCTGGCGCCACCCCATTCGCCCCTGCCTTTAGCCCTGCTGGACCGAGCCAGGCTTCGAGCCCCCGCGTGTCGGTCAACAACGTTGTCGTCGAGCCTGCAGGCGCTTCAGCTCTTCCTCCTGGAAAGCTGATCAGGCGCAAGACCAAGGACGTGGACCCTAAGAAGTGCAATATCTTGGCCTTCTTGGAAAAGGAAGAGAAGCCATCCATGCATTCTCACGCTGTGAGATGGGAGGAGAATGGTGCTCTCCGTCCGGCTTACGAGACCCCGCCGACTTGGCGCCAGGCCGATCCTCAGAATGAAAAGGCTGACTCTACGATGAACATGACTTACACTGAGTACATGGAGAGATACCCGGTTCCGAGCACCGTCAATGCCACCCCTAACCCGTCTCACGCGCTGCCCCAGTTCCACCATCAGCACCAGCTGCCCATCCACATGCAGCATGGTGCGCAGAATCTTGCCCCGAGGCAGTCGCCTCACATGCCACCTATGCCGATGCAGCCAGGCCAGCATGGACATGCCCCTCATGTCCCTTTCACGGCTCCTGACGATCACCGGATGATGCACTCGAACTCCCAACAGTCGTTTGCGTCGCCTAGAATGGGACATGCGGCCATGGTCTATCCCCAGGGTACTCCCGGACAGTTCCAGTACAGCCAGCCGATGATGCAGCCCTACATGCCTGGCGGCGCACCTCAGATGGGGCCATTCCGCAGCTTCTCCAACAACCCCCAGTTCATGCCCCAACAGCAACACCACATGGGGGGTCCCGTTATGATGCAACCGCAGTTCATCCCAGGACCAAATGGCGCTTTGATGGCAGCTGGTCCTCAGGTCCAGATGTATCCTGGACATCCTCAATTCATCCCGGCTGGCGGTGTTCCCCCTCAGGCCATGAACGGGACAAACGGATATCCTAGCCCGGGCCGCCCAGCGGCACCCATGATGGTGCACCAGGGCTCGCAGCAAGGACAGCCGGGTGTTTATGGAATGAGCCCTGCTGTTCAGTACCAGCAGCCTGCCTTTGTGGCTCAACAGCAGCCCCAGGGCAAGTTCCCTAACCAGCGGGCTCAATGAGGGCGCGCTGGCCGCCAGCATGTCACGTCAACTGAGTGACTGCAGTGGGATTGCTGATGGCTACTGCCTTGTTGGATTATGAACTGCTCCTTCGGGCCTGGCAGGAATGGGGGTGTTATGTCGGGCTTGATAGAGGATGAAATCGCCAAGCCAGCCATTCAAGTCGAGCCAGGTTGGTCGGTCAACCTTCTGTGAGCAAGCAGAACGATACAAGGTGATGTATAGCGTCGCCTTGTCGAACAGTGGCTCGAGCGATGCAACTACGCAGGGTGGGTGGCAGGCGTGAGAAGAGATTAACAACCAAACAACCAGAAAGGCAATACACGACAACTACCACCACAATTAGCCTTTGCTTGCCTTTCATTAAAGCTACTGGAAGAAGCTCACACCTGAGAGCGAACCATCAATAATCTCTTTAAAAGCCATTTATATAGTCCTTCCTTCACTTGAAAGTGTGCTTTACCCATCGACCTTTCGGCCACGCCATCTTACCACACCACACACACACTACTATGAATTAATGTTGGACTTGGTCCTCTAACTCCTTGCCAAGCTATATGTTCTTGCTCGAGAGTGTAGCGGAGTCAAGTTCACACCACAATTGGCTATCCGCATCTATTCAGTAAAGCAGCTTTCAGGCGACGGAAGGAGTACCAGGGGAAGTGATGGACGCGTCGTCACGAGAGACGAAGAAGAACGAGAACCAAAACGTCAGCAAACGGCTGGCTCTGACCCTCGCTGCTGATGAATCCCATCGGTACCGGGGTAATACGTTATGAACAAGGAAGGATACGGGTGCGGTTTGTCTGCTGCTTTAGGGGCAAGTGGGTAGATAGGCCGACATCGATGAAGTGTTGAAGGAGAATTTCAGAGCAGGGATATTTATGTTATCGGAGATGCGGGAGTGATGACTCGCAGAGGAAGAAGAAGATACGTCTGGTATCCAAATGCTGCCAGGCACACAACACGGCATGGCGTAGAATATGGCTAGCAAGCGTATAAGCACGCTGTGTGTGGGTGGAAGGAGAAGGGGTGGTGAAGAGGGAAGGAGAAGGGGGATTAGTGCTACATAGCTAGCATAGCATCAATGAAGCGAGTAAGGTTATATCGATGGAACGAACTATAAGTGAATTGAAGCCGTGAAGAAAGCGACACGATCAAGAAAGTTCGACCAAAGATATTAGTGGCACCGAGCTTGGTTGATATGATGATTGCAAGAGAACCTTGAGCAGACATGATAACAACATAGCACGGCATACGGATCCAGCTTGTTTTTTTTTACCGCTGAACGCCGTTATTTTGCCCCTCGGACCCGAGCATACGCACTCAAGCGGGCAGTTTACGTTGACGTTGACAGCTGCTGGTTTCCGTCCGCCTGGGACAAACATGAGGAGAGGAGAGATGATGTGTGCTACAAGGACGTGGTACCTCCAATGGGCGGATTGATGAAGCTACGAGAGATCATGGACTGAATATGCTTATGTATTCCGTAATCACAAAGGTTCATTCGTAGGTAATGTTCATTTTGTTCCTCCTTACCTGGCTGGGTACGTGGTATACTGTGTAGTGTAGATACCTTCGTTGATCTGTTGGCTGAGCGAGCGGGGGAATGTGAAATCTAGACCATGGGAGACGAGTTCTTGACAAACAGGGGCGGAGTAGGCGAGCGGGCGTGAAAAGTCAACTTCTTTTTTTCCTCGGCTCGTGGCAGTGACGTTCATTCAATTGTGGATCATGGATGTTTGCTTCAGTGACTTGGGGGGAAGGAAGGCTTGATGACGATAGTGGTGTTGAAGGTGGTTGTGGTGATGAGTTTATGTATGCTGCTTGCATTTGCTTGTATAAGTTTATGATTGCTTTTAAACATACCTGGCTCAGGGAGAACTAGTCAGGTATCCGTTTTTGCTACTGGCTGCTCACATATGTACTCCTCTTGCCATTTTATGCTTGCTTTGTTTTGGTGATTGCTTGTTTAGTCCCCCTCTTCGTTGCTTTTTCCCCCCTAAACAAAGAAACAAAAGGAATGGAGTCGTGAAGAGTGAAGAGTGAAGTGCCTACCTATATGATTGGTCGAAATATGTGCCTGTTCCCCGGATCAGGGGCTCGGGGGGCACTCAAGTTTGCTCCCCCAGATTTTACCCCTATCAATGGCATTGTTCCTATACGGCGTTGTTCCTATACGGCAGTTACCGTCGTGTTTCCATTGCATCTGAACGTCTTGCAGGGACGAAGCAAAGGTGATAACCCACCCTATCATATCCAGCTCCTCCTTTTTCACTCCCTTAAGATCGGATGCATCCCCTCGGACCCCACGCTATGTGATCCCGATGTGATGCGAGTGACTCTTTCCCATATGCAGTTTGAGATTTTTTAAGGCGTTGAGAGAGATGTGTGTGCATGATCTGAAACGTGGAGGGTCTTTTTGTAGCTGTGTTTTGAGGGGGGCGAGGACTCGAAAGAGGGGTTCTATCACTCGATGAACCTGTGGTTTTTGTTCAGATGTGCTTGGGGAGTACTGGTAAGTACTGCCACGAAGTGTGAGTACAGTAACTCGAGGCATTGGTGATATGTCAAATCGGCTATGACGGGTCAGAGTCTCGAGGGGCAACTTGATGGGTGTAGAACGCGCGCTTGAACCAGTCTTACAGTATGTTCCACTATCGCATCTACCTACTCATGTGCTTTTCGCAGTAGTCGATGACTAGGTAGCTTGATGAGGAAGCCGTGTGGTGAGAATTGCGTCATCAAACAACAGAAGAAGGCATCAATCGATAAAACGGAGAGAGGATTGCCAAACGATCTTGGACTTGAGGAGACGAGGCGAGATAGCCATCGAGCAAGAGCCGTGGCTTTGACCCAAATATCTAGTAAAACGTGCCTCCAGCGTACACATCATCCACGTTATCACGGAACAAAATACACCTCGACCTCATTACCCATCAGCTATGTTGATGAAGATAACCCATCTTACCCATAAAAGAAGAGCTGAGCTCCCCGAGACCGAACAAGGCCCCAATAGCCAACACTTGACACTTGACTCGAAACAGATAGATCAAGACTCATCCAACTCAAATATCAAATCCCAATAGGCAAGGGTAACGGCATATCTGCCTCGCCAACGAACAATCTGCAAGGTGGCACAAAATGGGCGGGAATCCCCAATGCCACACCATCGGGCGCAGAGGACTTCTAGGTAGATAAGCATTTTGTATCTCGTACTCGAAAGGTCTCGACTGGAGATCTAGACGCCTCTGTGTGTTAGTACGACTTGAGTCAACTTGAGAGGAAGAGAGGCCTTTCCCATCGACCGTGCACCATTGTTCGTCTCTTAGGTAGCGTAGACCACGGACAGGTCGGGTGTCACTGCCACTTGGTTGGTGATGGGTCCACGAATGGGACAACACTGCGTTGCCTGCCGTGCGAGTATGGGTTCAGTCGAGTAGACGTCTAGTAGTGTTGAAGGGGTCTGACGCAGACCAAGAAACAAACAAGAGATCCGATCGATTCGATGCTTCGATGCTTCGATCTTTCCCCGCCTTACCTAGCCATTCACTACGGTAGGCAAGGCATCTAGTGTAAGCATCTGACTGAGTGATGATGCGATGGGTGGGTGTCACGACATACCTACCAGCCTACCCAGTTGGCAAGTTGATGATGCTATGTACAGAAGATGGATGGATGACCTGCATGAGTTGGTAGCAGGTAGCAAGTAATTCCCTGGTGTGGTAAGACGGGTAAGAGCAAGGTTATGTCGTGGTCGTGGAAATAGTACTGTCAATGGTACCCTATCCCATTCCCATACTTACTGTACCATAGCATACCAACGCTGCCGCAATATAAAGTATGTACGTGTAGGCAGTGATTCCTATTCTTGGGGACTCTCTGGCAGTCTCACTCCCGTCGCCAACAAGGGAGCATTGGCAGCATGGAAGCAAGGTAAGAATTTCCAGAATGAAATCTATTCGGAATGTTGCTTCCCGATGTCAAGAAAGCAGTTGTCAGCTTAGCGTCGTATACCGACCGCACTTGCGGTATGTATCTCGAGCGTTCGAACATTCCAATGTTTCAATCACGATCTAACTTTGGAATCCAGGAAGCGGTAGAAGGTAGAACAATTGAAAATGTCACTCCCTTCCAATTGGAAGACTGGAATAATTCTCTGCAAGTCTCAATTTCCGTCCCGCCAATCGTCCATCCCTCTTTTGAAAGGTGAAACACGCGCGTGAGGGCGCCAATGATAGGTACCACTCTATTAGACCTTGCATTGTCGGCAAAGGTTGGGGTCTCCCTCTTGAGTTTCGCAAGTCTCGCAAGATCCAATGTGGCTTAGTAGGTCGTAGAAGCTAGAATTACGGGATAGAAGTTCATGCGTTTCTTTTGTTTCCATGACTTTGCCTATCGGAGAAGCTAGGGAAAGCTAGGGAAAGCTTGACTTGAGGTTGACCTGAGCTTGAACTTGAGCTTAGTTGAAAATCAGAAGCAAGCAAACCGCGGGAATTCTGGACACAGAACAACAGCTGTACATATGTGCCGCCGCCGCCAGGGGTCGGACAGGGAATCCCGTTCGGGAAGGAGGGGGGATGATGGGGCATTGTACTTGGTAACACTGACAGTGTCTCCTGAGTTGTGAGTGCAGTGTAAGACAGAAAAAGGAATCCTTCCCGTCGTTGTGATGGTCGTTGTCATACATCTCGAGGATAGGATGAGGTTTTACAGGCGTTATTTCTTGCCCTACCTACATACGATAGCGAAAGGCGCACATGGACCATCTTTTGTCTACATGGTGGGTTTGATGCGCTGGTGATATGACATGGAGTACTGTGCTGTAGTATGACACTTTCACGAGGTAGTAGAGGTGAAGGGCATCCCCTCTTTTTGCACTTCATGATCCTTCCCCCCGTCTCGCCGTCGTATCCTCTCCACCTTTTGATATGTGATAACATCCGAAGACATGAAACCGAAAACCTGGGGTCGGGAACGGGAGCTGAAGGCACTGCTGGAACTTGAAAAGCCAGGGCTACCTTGTTCTCCAGACCCCATCCAGAGTGGTGGCCTCAGCTAGCGGCTGAATGCGCCTCACACAGCCACTTTTCTGCGTCATGGCATTAATTCGGGATACGACTGGTTCGGGATCTAGATTCATTCTGTTTGTGTCACTCACGCCGCACACAGCGATATTTTCTCTCTCTTTCTTTCTTTCTGTCTGTTTGCTGGGAAAAAGAAGGAAGCGATTGCGTACGTTTAGGCGGTGACGATGACTGCTGTTGGATACGCCGCTTGCCGCGGCAGCCATGAGTTGTCCTGCCATGTCTGGTGGATAATCCGCTATAATGGGAATACGGGCGTAGAAACAACGTCTTTCGGTTGATCATCCGGCCATGGGCGATTGCTCCGCGGCTAGATGCTTCAGAATCCGAGTGATGGTGGCAATGGTTGCCGGTTGAAGTGTCGATACTGGCTCCCGTTCGTCCAAGTCCGCTGTCGTGGGTTGGTTCCAGTGGTCCCTGCCGATCATTTTCAAGCGACTTGCTTCTGGACCATGGCGTGCTATCCACTCCCCGTGCCTCCCATCCACTGAATACAAGAGTGAGGGATTAACACAGCCCGGGGATATGGGATGATATGGACAGGCATCGGTCATGGATCATGTTATGGTGGACAGAGCGGGATGACATGTCTTGGGACTCGCCAACAACTCGTGGATGGCCATCGGAGGGACGAGCACACGGACCACTTGTGGACCACCGCAGGTGAAGCTCACCAATAGGGACCAATAGGAACACCGGACGGGGACTTCAAGATGTCACTCTGCGGAGGCGTGGCACAGGCCTTTTCATGCGTGCGAGTCTAGCGAGGAAGGGGCGAGTGTTTCAGAATGAGAGAAGGAGGGAAGTGGATTCTCTGGAGGCCCTTCGGTTCGGGCGGCTCCATACCAGCTGGCTCCACCGGCTGCCACTCTGTTCCGGCCAATCACGAACGATAAAGGACCGCCAGCTGTGATGCAGCGTTCAGCGTTTCCAAGGGACGAAAGCCAGGCACCAAAGCAGCGGGATTGGATCATTGGATGCTGCATGCCGCTGACCCTGACTGCTCACTGCGTCTGCTGCCGCTGCTACTGCACCGCTGCCGCTGAGCCCGCGCCTGTTCTTTTTTATCCTTTCGCGCTTTGAGGGATCGACAACCGGTGACAACGGCCAACAACGGTGAATGACCAGTTGTCGCCCAAAGAATGGCAGTCACATTGGCCAAGGGGACGTACCATCCGTCTCATCGAGAGCGGCTTTGCGTCCAAGAGATGAGGTCTCTATCAAGTGATGGTCCATCACCACGGTCGAACACGTACGGTTGAACATTACACGGAGATCACACATATCGAAGCACCTCGGCATCACAAGCCATTCACTGGACAGGAGCCAGGACAGCTAGTGTATCACCGGCCGTCGTTCACCCGCCCACTCACACACTTGCGGCCATATCTTCCAAATACGGCAACCCTAGGAGAACTCGGCGAGATTTCCAGAAGCCAAACCCAAAAAGCTTGATCCAGAGTGGCCATTTCATCACGAGCGAGCGCGTTGCTCTACCGAGAGTGTAGACCACTCAGCGTCGTCAGACGGCGTGGTACCTTTAGTCAAAGTGGAGGGTTGTGTGGAAAACGCAGGGGGGGCACACCAGGTTCACAGGCCGGGCAGGGGATGTAAACATTGGGCTACACTAGATCCGCCGAGTGGGTGTCCAGTGGGTGTGCCCAGTGGGTGGCGTTCGAAACAAAAAAAAGTACCTGCATGGTGCGCTACCGGCAACGACCCCTCCCACCCAATCGACTCTAGACGAACCGACAGCTGGGAAACATAAAAGTCACCCAACTCCCCGATACACTTCACCATCCCAACTCGACGATCACGGCACTCCCTTACACGTCTTCTGCTCTCTTTTTCGACTTTAAGTCTGTTCTTATTGTCACCACCCCGTCAAGGGATTTCAAAACAACCTCTCTCTCTACATTCCAGTCCTGTTCGGCTCTTCAGCCATTGTCTCAGCGTATCACTAGCCTGGTGCTTGACTACGACTTTCGTCTCGACTCAGACAACCCATTCTTCAGACGAACCATTCACACAATACCTGATTAGCCACCCTACAGAAGGGCACGACCTTATTCATTCCTTCTTATTGTTCACTTGCGTCAATAGCATAGAGCAGTGCTCATCTATCGACCCGGCAACCATATCAACTCCCAAGACTCGTGCAACTCACTCTCTCTCACAAAAACACTCGACAACAAGACTTCGACTTTACACACTCCCTCAAAGAGAAAAGAAGAACAACTAGATCAACCATCAAAATGATGTACAACACCTTCACCACCGGCCTCGTGGCTACCCTGCTTGCAGGTGCCCAGATCGCCTCCGCCCACATCGAAATGTCCTACCCTCCCCCCTTCAGGTCCAAGTTCAACCCCAACGCCAACCCCGGTAGCATCGACTACTCCATGACCGCTCCCCTCAAGGATACCGGCGCCGACTATCCTTGCAAGGGTTACCAAGTCGACTTTGGTACTCCTTCCGGCAAGAGCGTCGCTACCTTCGTCCCCGGCCAGACCTACAACATGACCACTGCCGGCACTGCCACCCACGGCGGCGGTTCTTGCCAGCTCTCTCTCAGCTACGACAAGGGCAAGTCCTTCACTGTCATCACCTCCTACGAGGGTGACTGCCCTCTTGCTAAAAGTTACGACTTTACCATCCCCGCCGATACTCAAGCCGGCGAGGCCATCTTTGCTTGGACCTGGCACAACAGAATCGGCAACCGCGAGATGTACATGAACTGCGCTCCCGTCACCATCGCTGCTAATAACAAGCGTGAGGTTGCCGCTACCGCTTTCTCCACTCGCCCCCAGATCTTCGTCGCCAACATCGGTAACGGCTGCAAGACCGACGAGAACTTTGACGTCCAGTACCCCCAGCCCGGCCCTAATGTGGTTAACGCTCCGGGTGCTCCTCTCAAGGGCCCCGAGGGAAGCTGCGGTGCCTCTGCTGCTCCTGCTACTGGCTCTGGCTCTGGCTCCGGTTCTGGCTCTGGCAGCGGTGCCTCCAGCTCCAGCTCTGTTGCTGCTGCTCCCGTCACCACCAGCGCTCCCGCTCAGACCAGCGCTGCTGCTGGCGGTGCTTCCGGCGGTATCTTCATCACTGCTCCCTCGGACGGTTCCGACCAGGGCGGCATCTTCCTCCCCTCCGCCACCGACATTGTCAACGCCCCTAGCTCTAGCGCCGCCGCTGTCGTGAGCTCCGCCTCTGTTTCCGCTCCCGCTGTCGCCACCTCTGCTCCCGCCGTCGCTACCACCCAGGCTCCCATTCAGACCACCCTCCAGAGCATCGCCAAGCCCAGCACCACCATCGTCGTCAGTGCTCCCGCTCCTATTGCGACCGGCACCACTCCCGGCAACGGCACCGGCTCTGGCTCTGGCTCCGGTTCTACCGTTGGTGCCCACGCCGTTGGTGCTGCCTGCACCTCCGAGGGCGCCTGGAACTGCATCGGCGGCTCCTCCTTCCAGCCTCCTCCTTCCAGC
>RAOH01000364.1:0-31271 GCA_009804965.1 Neurospora sp. FGSC 26632 | reverse complement strand
GGCTCTGGCGCTTGGTCTCAGCGGTTTGCCACTCGTTGGCCTGCTCCTTGGGGGCGGCAGCAGTCTCGGTAGCCTGGGGAGCAGCGGGGGGCTGCTGAGCGGTCGCAGGGGCAGCGGCGCGGGTCTGGGCAGGAACCGCAGGAGTAGCGGCCTTGGTCAGAGGAACAACAGGCTTGGGGCCGGCAGCAACAGCGACCAGGTTGGCCCAGGTCTTGGGCTTGGGAGGCTCCTTGGGCTTCTCGGGCTCGGCAGCAGGGGGGGCAGCCACGGGAGCAGAAACAGGGGCAGGAGTAGGACTAGGGGCCTTGGGCTCCTCGGGCTTCTTAACCTCCTCCTTGGTAATCTCCTCGATAACCTTCTCAGGCTCGGGAGCCTGCTCGGGGGCAGCCTCCGGCTCAGGCTGCTTGGCCTCCTCGACRGGCTCAGCAGCGGCCTCGACAGGAGCCTCGGGCTGAGCGGAAGCCTCCTCCTCGGGAGCGGCGGCAGCCTCCTGGGCGGGCTCCTCGACCTCCTCCTCAACCTCCTCCTTGATGTAGCGGAGCATATCGTTCAGAACGAAGTAACCGGAGGGCTGCTGGGCAAGAACAAAGGTCTGGACGAACTTCTTGGGCTCGGCGCCCTTGCTGGAGGTCTCGCCGATGACCTGGATGACGATGTTGTCGCCGGAGCCTTGCGAATCGACATTCGAGATGCGGACCTTGCTGTCCTGGAAATCGAGTCCCTTGATGCGCTCTTGGATGCCCTGTACTTGGGAGTCAGCATGTGATGACGTGTGGGGCCACTATAGGGGAAGGGGCAGGGGCGATGACTACTCACCTGTCTGCCATAGGAAACGGAGGAGATCTCGGCCTCCTGACCGTAGACGAACTGGGACTTCTTGCCGTAGAAGAGCTGCGAAAACAGTAAGCAATGACTCACAAAGTAGGATCAATTGGACGCACGTGAAGCTTCTCGGGGTTCTTGCTCAGAGTGGTGTAGTATTGCTCGACGAAGTACCAGCCGACCTCATCCTTGGGCAGGGTCTGGTTCTGGTTCTGGGAAGTGGTGGAAGTAGTGGCGGGGGCCTCGGTTGTCGAGCTGGACGCTGCGTACTGGTCGCTGTGATTAACATTACCGTTTGTTGCCATGATTGCGGTGGTTCTGGATAAGGCCAAGAAGAAGGGTGATGTATGTGGATGTGAGTGCGGTGTCGTGGAATGGCGTAGACGGCAGGATGAATGCCAGAAGGAGGCGCGCGTCGAGGGAAAAAGCTGCCGATTTAACGTGGACGGCCAGCGGAGTGGGGCAACCAAGAGTGGAGATCTGAGCTAAACCTGGGGCAAACGTCAGTCTGTTCTGTGACAACATCCCGGGACCTTGACAGCTTGACAGAGGGGCGGGCCTCTTACCTCGTGCTTGACGGATTGACGGGCTTGGGGAAGCGAATTACTTCTTGCGGCAGTTCAGTTGATGTGCGAAGAAAAGAGACGATGCGGGGCGGCCGCACAAGAAATCAGAAAATTATTGGTGGCGGGGGGGAAAGTAGAAAACTGGCGAGGGAAAGAGCACCTGTCCTCCTCGGCGATGGCTGTTGTTCTTGTGGTTGTAAGTCTGGCGGAGTGGAGAAGGGCGCGTTGGCACTGGGGACCGGGTGCTCGTGGGTTGGAAGAGGATTGCGAAAATGTTAAGTCGTGATGATATGAAGTGGTCTGTGGTCTGTAAAGGCAAACCTCAAGCTGGTGGCAGCAAACGGACAGAAAACTTTATGGTTTGGGTTGCGGTGCTGTTGCGCATTTGGGGAACCTCCCTCTGGCAGAGCCCCACATCCAATCCAAGCTCAGCCAACTCGGAAGTTGCCGTGGGCGTGAAGGCGAAGAGGACTTCCTACTGGCAGGCACAGGTACGTACCTCTACTTGAGAACCTTCACATCGGCTTCCACCTTATCAGAGTTTCAGACGAAGTGGAAGTAGTCACTTCCACCCTCTTTCATCACCACCGCACTGGTGTCTTCGGGATGGACTTGGCCTGAATCACGAATAATATTCGATTTCATCAGACGTCCTGGACTTGACGCAACATGGTTGGCTTGTGTCCGTCCAGGTTATAGGTATACGACTTGGTTGATCAGATTAAGACTGGATGCCGTGTCCGAAGCGTGAATCTGCCCGAGTTCCACCATTTTGTGATGAGCAAACCGGCATCAACCCATTTGCTAAGCAGTTCATCTCCTTGGAACCTGACTTGGCTATGTTCCTGAAGGTTTGAGGCGTGCGCTAGATAATCTGGTTCTCCCTCTAGGACTTTATGTACACTAGAAGGGCTGCATCAGGGGTCGTGGAGGTCAACGACTTCAGTTACCCCTTAGTCCCACCCTGAATGACCGAAATAGAATACAATATCTTCTTAGGCTGCATCTCCCGAAAGTCTCCGGCTCTCGCCATCGTCTTCTTTATGGTTTGATGGAAAGCTGTTTAGCCTTGGAACTGCTACAAGTCGGAGACCAGGGCTGCTTTAACAAAGATACACAGGGGCTTCCACTTCTGCAGGCTTGACAGCTACCTAAGGTACTGTGCTATCACAAAACGTTTCGTCAGGCACATGGCAACACCCCACATCGTTCGCTGTGATGCGGGAGAGGCAGGCCGTCAGGGGGGAGTCGACGGCAAGCATATCCGATGCCACTGAATGTCTCTAGCGGGAGACTAATGTGGAGGCATAAGGCATGGGTTCGCAGTGATATGCCGCGCTTTTCCCACCCTTTTACGATCTGCTTTCCCTATCCGACAACTGTCTCGTACTCGTAACCTCACGATACGACCGACAGTCATTCACAGCACGCCCATTGTCTCTGCAATTACTGGTTACCGACGCCGGAATACGGAATCTATACATACTGCAAGTAATCGTACCGAACCATGGTCTACTGCGGCAAAGCCTCCCAGGGGTGCAAGAACTGTCGAACTAGGAGAATCAAGGTACTTATGTCCGGCCCTACCCCATCAGGCCCATATACATTCCCGCTCACACACACAACACCCTCAAGCACCAGCACTGTCCCACAATGTGCAACGGACAAACATATACAAAGCCCAAGCAGTCTTTGTCCATGTTGAGGCTGTTACACTACTGGGATTATCCTTGCTGGTAGCGAAGCTCCAGCCCACAAAAGCTCAAGGTCACAACGACATAAGCGCCTGTCTCGCCCTTCATCTACTGTATATCTCTTCTGACAACTCATCTGATTGCTGATAACTACTTTACAGTGTGACAAGGTTCGGCCACAATGCACCCAATGCATCCGAGTGGGCAAGAGCTGTCCTGGCTACCGGGACCAGTTGTCGTTGATGTTTCGAGATGAGAGCACAAAGGTTATCCTGAAGGCACATGCTCAGTGGGGGATTTCAGACCTCCCGGATTCCGTGGATTCGCCCTCAAGCTCTTCGTCATCTTCATCTTCATCTTCATGCTCACCTTCATCGTCAACTCCCTCTCCCAAGAGCGTCGTCTCCAGTAAATGTTCCTTCTCCGAGAGGCCACGGTACAAGTTGTCGGCATCACCCGAACACAGCCTGACAAGGATACCCAAAGAGATCTACGCCACCAAGGACGACCAGGCCATCCAGTTTTACGTCGAGCATTATGTGGTGGGACATCCAGACGAACCTACTGCGACACATGAGCTGCGGATGGTGGACTGGATTCATGCCCCCGAGTTTCGAGACATAATGGCAGCTGTGGGGTTGGCAAGTATGTCCAACCTCACTGGCGACAAAGTGTTGGACACCATGGCGAGGCAGAAATACGGCCTGGCACTTCAACATACGGCATCCTGGTTAGCAAACCCTCAGGCAATGGACATGGATATATCAATACGAACGGTCGTCATGCTTGCTGTCTATGAAGTGAGGATCGTCTCTTTCAAGCCATTCATACCTTGAACGGTGTCGCTTACAACCTGTCTTCCTAGGTTATTCGAAACAAGGATCGACCAGCCGACGCTGTGCGAACCCATATGATGGGTGCAACTGCCTTACTCAGTAACTTTCTACACATTCCCAACCTACCTCGAGACGTGATGCGTGGCTTCCTACAACTATGTCTCTCTATGGTACCCTTAACCCCCCAGACTTCAAACCCATCTTACCGACTCTCAGTTGACTAACATAACCACCACCAGCTCAACCCATTCTACGCCGGCAACCTCGTCCTCCCACCCGCCTACAGCGGCTGGTTCGACCTCTGCAACCGTCTGGCCGCGCCCTCCGACAAACCGGCCGTCGAGATTCTCGACATCGCCACGCGCTTCCTCGAGCTGCAAGCCTACGTCAACAACTACGCCCTCATCGACGGGCGGCCCAAAACATGCCAAATAATCCGGGACGCCCTCGCCATCGACGCCGAGCTCGACGCCTGGGAACGTCGACAAAACAGCCAAGGGAGTGGTGCCAGTGCCAGTTCCATATGGACCGTCCTCGAGGAGCGTTGTCCCCCCGGCTTCTTCCCGCCCGACGGTGTCTTCGAAGACAGCTACCACGTCTACGCCGACCACTGGGTCGCCCGCGGCTGGAACCACCAGCGCTGGCTCAGGCTGCTGACGTGTCGGTCACTGATTGAGTTTAGCGATCGATACCCGCTGAGCTGTGCCCAAGTCTTTGCTTCTTCTTCTGCGAATAATATGGCGGCGGAACAGCAGAAGATCCTAGCCACCATCCGGCGTGTTGCGCGCGACTTGTTGGTCTCCATCCCGACGCACTACCGACACCCGAGGCTGGAAAGGAAGCATCGTGACTACATCGATAAAACGAGTGGAGGGGCGGGCATCGGCGTGGCGGGCGTGCCGAATCTGTTGTTCCGGATACAGGTGGCCGGGTCAGCGCCGGGCGTGCCGAGGCATTATACGGCGTTTGCGCGAAATATGCTGGAGGCGATCTTTGCGGATACGGGCATGTTGCAGGCGAGAGGGTTGGCGGAAACGTTGGTCGTGGATGGTGGTGGTGTCGAAGGTAGCAGCAACAGCAAGGTCAAGCAAGAGAGGGCTGATACGCCGCCGGGCGGGGCGTTGTTATCGTCGATAGAGTCCCTGCCTCCGTCGAGGACAGCGTCGATTGTCGTTCCACAACCACAGCAGCCGTTCCTTGCTGGAGGGCAGCAGTTGCTTTGGTATCAGGAGAGACCGGAGGAATCGTACTATTAGTTGGGTTGGATATTCAACATCCGTCGAAAAGGCTTGGCTTACAAAAGGAATTGGGGGATATCCAGACTACCGGGTGGGGGTGGGCAGATCTTCTAGGATTGGCGAACTTATACGAGCGCATGGAAGGCTGGCGTACAAAGCCAGGAAATCCTTTGAATGCAAATCAGCATGACAGCTAGGTATTTTTCCAAGTCACATATGGTCAACTTGGGTATCATGTTAATAACTGAAGAGAAACCGAACCGAGGTTTCCAAACAACTTCTCATGGGTATACCTGTGACGACTTGAAATATCCAAGGGCAGAACTCAACAGGCAAAACCCACCCCGTCTTTCTTGACCTGATTCGTGCCTCCAGCCGAGAACCCAGTACCTTCACGCCTCAGTTCCACCAGCCCAGGCTTTATCGTCTCCTTCTCCTTCTTTTCCTTCTTCCCTTCTTTTCCTTTCTTACTGCTACTGCCCGGCTCCTCTTTCTTCTTGTCCGTCAATTCCGTATCGCAGACATAGCACACGATAGCATCGGGATCTAGGTCTGGCGCATGCGGATCATGGTGACCCGTAGGCTTCATGAACTTGTCGACGCAGTTCTTGCAGAGCACATGACCACATGGCTTCGCTAGCGTTGCCCGCGAGGAATTCGACAGCGCCTTCTTGCAGGCGGGACATATCCTTGTCTTCTTCTTCGTGCTCGAGTCCTCCTCTTCGGTAAAGTTGACGGTGACGAGCGTGTGGAGAGAGTAAAAGTGTGGTTTGTCTTCGGGCGCGGCGGGACATGTCGGCTGGGATTTGACCTTCTTTTTGATTTCGTGGAGGATGTCTTTTGAGTTCGAGGAGGGTGTGACGGAGGGTGACCAGAAGGAGGGGAGTTTGGGTTTTGATGCCTGGAGGGAACAAAAAGTTAGTATGGAGTGCGACCGATTTAAGGTAGAAGAAGCAAGGGGAGGGAGGCATACATTTTCATCTTCAATGGCTCTCCTTGCTTTGGCTCGCTCCTCCTCGGCGATCCTCGCTACCTCGTCTCCGTCCAGCGAGAATTTGCGCTTCTCTCCCCTCTTGTCTTCTATCCTCTTCTCATCTCCATTCCCACTGGTTGTTGACTCGGTTCTTTGCAATGTGATGTCCCGCTTCCCATTGCCATTGCCATTCCCATTACCCCTCTGAATCGACAACCCAGCCTGGGTAAGCTCAAACTCCCTAATCGCCCTCTCCTGCGCCTCCGCGTCTCTTCTCGCTTGTTCCTCAGCTGCTTCCCTCTCCTCCTGCTCACGGTTTTTTTCAGCGCGCTTGATCTCCTTCTTTTGCGCCAGGATATTCGTCAGGGCGCATTCGCGGCAAAAGATATCGCCGTGCAAGCAGGCGACTGGGTCGATGGCGGTTTCGAGACAGAGCGAGCATGAAGCGAACGGCAGGAAGGATTCGCGCGAGAGGCGGGCCGAGGAGGCTGTCCAGGCGGCTTTGGCTAGCTGGCGCTCGTACGAGGTGAAGACGGCTCGGCTGGTGTTTCTTTTGCCTGGGAGGTCAGAGTCTTAGAGTCTCGGATGTGTTGGAAGGATTGGAGAAGGGGGGGGGGTTCTTACTGTGTGACATGTTGTTGGTGGTAAAATGCTGTCGCTTTCCACAAGAGTGGAGGTCTGGTGATGTTTTGGCGAAAGTTCTGGAGAAGCAATCGGGCAAGTCGTGAGGTCACAGATGAGAAGTCGCGACGGAAGCTCCAGGCAAGGGAATTGCAGCAAGTTCCGTTCCCCAGGACAGGCCCACTGTTTGTGCGGAAGCCAGTGGACGGGCCTTGTGGAACCATGGCACAGTCTGGCCCAATGTGGATTAGGGGATTGTGGGGAAGACAACTTAGGTTGTCCACTGTGGTGACCCTGTTTCGGCCCCGTGCGCCCCTGTCAGGCACATGCTGAAATCGTTGGCCCGTCGCATTTTACAGCGGATGAAGGGTTCATTCTGCCGTGTGGTGCCGATTGCCTCCCGCCCGTCGGGCAATTGGAGAACGTTGGAAAGAGACGGGAGAAGAACCGAAATTCGGATATTTCGCCTCAACAATTTCCATTGTCACGTAACCTACCTAGAAATCTGGATTTTCCCATTTTTGATTTTTGTCTTTTTCTCCCTCTGCTTCGTTGTGATTGTCGCGGGGACGGCTATCCGTGGGATCGACTGACTGCCTGCTCCATGTTCCACTTCAGTTGACTTTCTGCGGATGGCAAAAGGATGAAAAGAAGCCGGGTTTGACTCGTTCGTTATAAAAATTTCAAAATACTTGGTATTTATACCGCGCCATTCGCCGCGTTCTCTTTTAAAACCTACCAGAACAGAGTGATACCTTAACCGTCACTCTCACCTCCGGTCACAGCGGCATGTCGTCCAATATGACGTCGTCGGCCGATTATAAACCACCAGCAACGGCTGCAGATGCTGCCACCGGCTCTGGCACCACCGCCAGCAGCAGCAGCAGCACGATGGCCTCGCCGCAGCAACAGCAACAACAACACCAAATACACAACCAGTTGTCCGGTGCACAAGCGCCTCACAGCCCCAATCTCCCGTCGCGCATTGCGTCGGTGATGATTATGGGCTTGACGGGTGTCATCTCAAGGACGTTCTTATACGGCTTCAACGACATTGAAGTCAAGGGCCTCGACAGGTTCAAGCAGCTTTTAGACAGTCGTGAAGATGCTGAACGGAGAGAGCGTGGACTTCTCACAGGTGTGTTTATGGAAATTGTATAATCAAGACTGAATCCTTGACTAACAGTGTAAATGCAGTCTCCAACCATATCAGTGTGTGAGTGCCTCATGTCCGTGAGCTTTTGACTATAACACCACACTCACATACGTGATCTTATTCCAGTCTCGATGACCCGGTAGTATGGGGTGTCCTCCCATTAAGTTACGCCTTCAACCCGAACAACCTTCGATGGACACTGGCCGCTCATGACATCTGCTTCGCCAACCCGTACGTCTTCCATCTTCATCCCATCCCATCCCATCTCATCTGATCCTAACTTCCTTTCACAGAACATTCTCCGCCTTCTTCACAGCCGGCCAAGTCCTCCCCTGCCACCGCCTCAAACACTCCCCGCACGGCGGTCTCTTCCAGCCCTCGCTCACCCAAGCCATCCGCCTCTTGTCGTCCCAACCCTTCGTCCAACCGGGCTTCACCCCCGCGCCCCTGACCTCCCCCGTCACCTCTCTCCCCACCCCTTCAGCAGTCGACATCCCCGACCCCTTCACCATCGGCACCCTCACCTACTCCACCACCGGCTTGGACTCGCACCCGTCGCCCTCCATCTACACCTCCAACCGACACTCATGGGTGCACGTCTTCCCCGAGGGCTTGGTCCACCAGCACCCGCAGGTGGATCTCCGGTACTTCAAGTGGGGCGTCGCGCGCCTGATTCTGGAAAGCGAGCCGGCGCCCGATGTGGTGCCCATGTTCATCGACGGCACGCAGCAGGTGATGAACGAGGAGCGCGGGTTCCCGCGCTTCCTGCCGCGGATCGGCAAGAAGATCAGGGTGGCGTTTGGGGAGGTGGTGGATTATGAGAGCACGTTTGGGGATTTGAGGAGGAGGTGGAGGAGTGAGGTTGAGAGAGTGCGCCAGCAGGAGGAAGCGGAAGCTGCCAAGAGCAAGGAATTGGTTGAGGCGAAACCGAGGTTGCTGGGTGACTTGCCTGAGCAGCTCAAGTATTCGGAGGAGGCGCAGCAGATCAGGATCGAGTGCGCGAGGAGGATGAGGGAGCAGGTGCTGAAAGTCAGGAGAGAGTTGGGTGGTTATGATGAGAGCGATCCGAGCTTTGGAGAGGCGAGCACGTGGGCGCCGGATGAGAAGGTTAAGGCCAAGAAGTATAAGAGCAGGGTCGATGGGAGCGAGATCAACCAGGATTAGGAGTGCCGTGGTTAGCTCGTTTGTTGGGAACCCTATCGAGCTTACGTGAAAATGAGAGTGGAGATGGAGGAGTGTAGTCGGGATCGAGGTTAGGCCAGAGCGTTGGCTACCTAGCTGCCCGAGCCTACCTCGGTCTGAGAAGGAAGGAGAAGCAGAGGCGCTATGTGTGTGTATTTTGTATGTATATAGATTTGCGGGTTGATAACATGGGCGTCTGTGTTAGTGGCGAAAATCTAGAAAGCGGGCGGATCAAGATAGAGCGAGATTGGGAAAAGCAATATACTATATTTTATTCAAGCTATCAAAGACGGCAGTCGAGCTTGAGGAGTATGGTTTCTTTCTGCTGTTTACGGTCCGAGTATGATGGTGGGGGTATGACAATGCTTGAAAGTCATAAATCGGACGAGCCAATATCGAATGTACACACTCAAGTCTATTTAAGCCGATGATGGCCAGACGTCCCGGTTCCTGAACAATTAGGACGGGAACGTGTACCTCCAAAAAGACACCTATCGTTCAAGATATGCTCATTCCTAATACTGTACATACGCCTATACGCCACTAAATGCAACCGCCCATTTTCCCACACCCCCCATCATCATCATCATCATCATCATCATCATCATCATCATCATCATCAACCCAACCCATTCCTTCCAGACCCATCCTATTCACCCTTCCTCTTCCCAAGGAACCCAGCCATCGCCAAAGTCTGCCGCAACCCCCTCTGCCTCACCATCTGTGCGGCCAAAGTCGCAAGCATATAATATCTACTCACATCCCCCCTGGCCTTCCTCGCCCTCTTGCTCACGCTCTCCCTTATCTTCCGATAATCCTTCAGCGCCGCCACCACAGCAAAGTACAGCTGTATGATCAGCCCATGAATAATATCCTTGGACAGCATGGTCAACCCATGGTTGAAAAACGCCTTGAGCAACTCCCCTCCAATCCCATCGTACAAAGCTTTGACCCCTTCGGTCTCTGCTATACGGAGGACTGTTGAGAAGATAGTTTCCCTTGCTGCTGCTTTCCTCGCTTCCCCATTCGTTTTCTCCACCTCCTCCTCCTTGTTTCCTTTCTCTGCTGAAGGCGCAGCAGGTGCAGGCGCAGGCGCAGAAACCTGCACCCTCGCCTTCGCAATCTGGAACGGATACGTCACACTAGTAGCCATGACCTTACTTAGCGCCGCAATCACAAACGTGATCGCGCTCCCCGGCTCCTCCCAGTTCTCCCGCGAAACCAACATCCGCTTCAGGATCTGCTGCATGAAAAAAGTCATGCTGGGGTTGAGCGTCAACACTAGGCTGGCCGAGTAGCCGGCCCATAGCCCGTTGAGCAAGCCGCGCTCGCGGTAGATGGAGGTGATAGTTTCTGTGAAGGAGAGGTCTTGTGCCTGGGAAGAAGTAGGATGAGAGGCAGGCGGGCTTCGTGGTCGTGTTGGGCTGCCTTCGGCGATTGGGGTAGACGGGTTGCTTCGTGAGGAGGAGGAGGAGGAGGAGGAAATGAGGTTGGCAGTCTGTCGGCGCGTGACGACGTTGGACACGGGCGTGGTGAATAACTTGGCGCAGGCGCCGGCAGCGGCACCGACGGCAAGCTCTTCGAGGACTTTGAGGTAGGGCTCGTTGACGCGGAGGCGTTTGGCGCGGAACCACTGTTTTTTTTTGTCATTATATCAGCTTAGGCCTACCCTTCTTATTTCCTCACCTCCCACCCTTCTTATTTCCTCACCTCCCACCCTTCTTATTTCCACCTCCCACCCCCATAAAAAAAGAAAAGAAAAAAGACATACCGTATAAAACAAAAAGAACAAGAAGCTATCCGCAGCACTCTTGCCCAAATCGGCTCCCAGTCCCGCAAAGAACGCTTTTATCCCCCCTTCTCTCTCGTAAATCGCTTCGAACGCATCGACAATCCCCAAGTACCCGTCCTCGGGCCCGATGGCCCCATCGGCGCGCAGCTGGCGCTGGACCTTCAGGCGCGTGTTGACGAGGTCGAGCGGGTAGGTGGCTAAGGTAGAGATGATGGTACCGCCGGCGCCGGAGGCGGCGTGCCCGAGGGAGGGGAGGAGTTTGGATGCTCGGGGCATGGTGGGTGTAAGAAGAGGTGAAGATTGCGGTGGGTTGGTGGTGGAGGTGAATTGTAATGGAAATTTGACTGGAAAAAAACTACAGAGCACCGCTGATAGAAGGAAAAGAAGTCAGGACAGCAAATGCAAAAAAGACGATGATGATAACAATGATGTGAGAAAAGACCTGGGGTTGGACAATGGCAGATGCCGAGGTCTAGAACTAGCCCACATTTTGCTGTAAGCGACCGACTTGAACGAGTGGGCGCGATCCGACGTCATCCCGTCCTTGGCGCACATGGGGTCTTAAAGACCGGTCTTTTGCGGGAGTTGATCGGCAGTTTGAAGCATGTGCCATTGTCCATTCCATCTTGCACAACACATATGGGTGACACTCACACAAAGACACTTCACAAACATCGTAAAGATTGATGCATCAGAGTTGAACTATCACGCTGATTTTATTCACCCTTTCTACCCACTACCCTATCATACCGGGTGATCGCTTCGAACCCTAGACCTGGGCTGGTTCACAAATCAAGCCCACCAGGTCGTCTTCATGGAATCTGTGATTAACTGAAACCCCGAACCTACCCTACCCGCTTGAGCTAGTATATTGACTAAGCAAATCTCGATGACACAAAGTACCAAAGAAGAAGTTGCCAGAATGATAAAATGAAAATAGAAAAGGTTGGGATGTGCCAACTGTAACAGAGAACCGACCAACGCCTATCCCTTCCAACCAGGTATCCCAATGTAAAACCGTTCCTGAGAAAACTTCCAACGCCAAATGGAAAACATGAAAGCCGTATGGTTGTAGTGTAGAGGAAAGAAGCAAAGACTCGTGTTTTGAGAGCCCATGCACATAATTGGTGGAGAGATTCAATCCCTCCTTATAGGATCATCGTGTAGTCGCCATCCGTCGAACTCCATATCCTGACTAGGTTACGTGGTCGCGAACTCCGTTGTCGCCAACAGCCATGGCCTCTAGTAGAGCAATTGGAATCCAATTTCCTCAATCTGCTGGTTTCTAAAGTCCATCTAGTCATCAATAACAACCAGACCGCCCTCCTCAACGGAAGGACCCTTAAGACTTTTGCCTCCCACTGAACCGTGAATCTTCCTTGGTGATCTCATAACACCTTCTTGGGGAGGGCTCCTTTTCATTGGCGAAATGCCCTGATTCGGATCTTGGGTACGCTTCGGTACCTTGAGTATAATCCGTGGTATAGGTCCAGACCGCTTGCGCTGATGGTTCTTCCCGGCGGTCTGTGGTGTGTCGGGGAAAGTTTGCTGAGTTCTGAGTACCGGTGATGATACTGCCGGTCGTTGACGAGCGGCTGCTGGGGTATTCGAGGGGGAAGGAGTACCGCCACGGAAAATCGCGCTAGAGCCGTGCCGAGGGGAGTAAGTAGGTCTAAAATGCGCCTGTTCCAGCGCACGCTGAGGTTCATGAACTTCGGGTTTCTTGAACGCTGAACGAGGCGAGACCTCAGGCCCTGGGCTCGCGGACTGGGGGTTGGTTGGTTGTTTTCCTCCGCTTAAACCCTTTTGTTCTTGCAGTCGTTGCTGATAAGCTTTGTATTCCTGACGGTACTCGGCCAGCTTTTCCGGGTGCTGCTGACAAGCAATATATATCTGCCGAAGCATGTCCATCTCTTCCGGCGAGATTTCTGGACACTTCTTAGCGTCCATTGCGCGAACTTCATCCGGGATATGGGGACTCGAGTGTAAAGAATTTTGACCGGGTGATGCTGAGGACAGCCGCCGACTTGGATGCCGAGCTGGGGTTCGTGCGGCTGCCGGGCTCCCAAAGCCATTCCTTCTGGGAGAATCGACTTCTGATCCTCCTCCTCGTAGCGAAGTGCCAATTGAGTCCTTTCGAGCGGGTACTTCGTTGCCGTGATGTTTATTCGGCCCTGGGCGGGGGACACTCCTCTCTGCATCGCGGCTTGGAGGTCTCTGTGCGGGGTATGCCTGCCTAGGCGGCCTATGTGGGCTTGTACCAGGTCCAGGTCTAGATGAATTCACTGGATGAGGTGATCGCACGCTATCATGTCTCCTATTAGGGGCAAACGTCTGTTTGACGTACTGGTCCGTTGTCTCCCTTGGGCGCCTTGGGCCCCTGGGGCTCTCCATAGCATCCGACACATGGGGCGGTACAGGTCGTCGTGCCGGCTTCCGGTTCGGCGACAGTCGGGGATTCGGACCCAATCCAGGGGTCAAGCGTACTCGTTTCCGCTGTGAAGTATCCGATGGTTCCTCCTCTAGTTGGTCTGCCCGTCGCTTCGTTTTCGGGGTAGAAGTACTGGATACCGTGGGACTTTCCAGTATTGGGGATAAAGCAGTATTAGGATTTCGATTTTGCGATGGGGGGCTATGTGGCCGAGCATCCTAAGCTCTGCTTGTCACTGATGGCCTTCGCTGCGGTGGTCCTGCAAGACTAAATGTTGATGAACGTCGGGAAAATGCATCTTGCATGGAAACGTCGGGGTCGCCGGCATGTTCCTCCTCCTGCTGATAAAGGCCGGGATGGCCCTCCGGAAGCTTCTGGGCACCAAATCCAACAACCTTGAAGATGTTGAGTCGGCCGCCGTTGGTTACCGTTTGAAGTTGCTCGTGCAACCGTGCCAGCTGGTACTGCCTCTTGATCGGTGCAATAATAGGTTGAGGAATAACCGGTTGTGGTCGCCAATTCGCTAGGGCGTTCATAACGGCAGCCGTCTCCTCATCGCTGTCCACCGCACCGGCATTCGGATCGTCGTCGTCCTCCAACGGGGCATTTGCGTCGATGGCGGCTCTCTGCTGCTTCGCTTGATTCTTCTTCTGGTATGCCACAAGTAGCATATCATACGGTAGGGATCGCCCTGGCACGGATCTCTTGGCCGACATACTGTGACTCTTGCAAGTGAGTGAACGGGCGCAAGGCTGACCGTTGGGCAAGATGACACCGCACTGCCTCTCCACGTCAACAGGACCCTTGGGCTTGGCGGTCTTCGGTTTCGGTTCGTCCTTCTTCTTCTTGGGCTTGCCCTTCTCCAGGTCTCCCTCGGCCTTCCTCTTCTTCCCGCCGACATCGGGCTTCTTGCCGGTAGCCTTTTTTGTCGTCTTTCCGCTGTTCCCTTTCCTCTCGGTGGGTCCGTCGGCATCACTGTCGTCATCGTCGCGCCCCGCCCCGCCGTCGGGGTCGTTTTTGCGGGCTTCCTCCTCGCGAGCAGCCTCCTTGGCGCGCTCACGTGCCTCGCGGGCCTCCTTTTTGCGTTGCGCCTTTTCCCTCTTGTGGCGAAGACATTCGTCGATATGCTCCTTCCCGGAGGTTCTGATGACTCCCTTCTTGCAGAGTTTGCAATAGATCAGGTCGGGAACATCGTCAAGCGGACGGCCGGTGTCGAATGTTACTTGTGCGGGGGGGTCTAGTTGATTGATGATGGGGCTCGGAGGGGCGGCGTTACCGGCCTCTTTGGCCCTTTTCTTCTCCTCGTCTAAGTTTGTGTAAGCAACCGGTTAGCGGGGCAAGAGATCCGGGAATGAGTGGATGGCTACATACTATCGAGCGATGTCGTGGCATCCTTCCAATTGCCTGGCTTAGAGGGCTTAGTTGGTTGTCTCTTCAGCTTGGCGATATTACGGGTCGCTTTTGACGAGGCAACCTTGATAGTGGTTGCCTCCTCGTCTGTTCCCTCGCACACGAATGGTCAGTGTCGTTCTGCGGAAAGCATGGTATCGCCATCATTGCGGGCGCGTCAGAAGGAGCACCGTACCTTTGCGTGACTCCACGGTAGCCATCGCGGCGACTGTTTTCCGGAAAGACGGTTTAAAGCATGCAGTGAGAAGATCGGATTTGTCGATGGAGAAATGGCTGGTCGGCTAGATGTTGCGAAGGCGAAATGCCATGTTCCGAAATCGAGATGGGATGTGGTTGAAGTTGGGTTGTCCGTGGCCAGGAGACACGAAGTTCGGTTGTCGTTGGGGACGGGTTATTGTACGGTTGCAGGGCATGGATCAAGCTCGGGCAGTCCAGTAGCGGCTCTTTGGTAGCGTCCAAGTCCGTCGCAGTGCGCTATGTCCGGCCCTGGTACACTGCGGCTACAAGAAATCAGGTGGAGAAGGCCCAGGCTTCCAGGCACCTGGCCGGCCAGGGATCAAGGCTTATCGATAGGCGCTCTTGCGGGGTGTTCCACCTCCACGGGAGCGGTCCGGGGGAATCCAGATGCATTAGCTAAAAGGTCATTGTATCCAACATGTCAACGAATGTGAAAAGCCGTTTTGGTTGACGATAAAAGCTCGCTTGGTGTAAACAATGCAGACTACAAGACATACGCCTCATACAACATAAAGAATCTTTTATCACCGACTTTTCCAACAGAACTTAAACTGTACCTGTAGAGATATAAGGTGGTATCTCAACTCCAAATACAGGATTTAGAACTACACATAATGAGTTCCCCCGTAACACCGCTCACGAGAAAACTCATTGACATCAGGGCGAAAATAATGGACAACACTCTCAAAGTTCGCTTTGATCTTCTAATACATAAGAACCTCCGCTACAAAACGCAAAAAACGATTTGAAAGTAATGCAAATGCACAGGTAACCTTTAACCCAATCCTCCCCCAAGCCTGCGCTGCCATTTTCCCGTTATCCTCGTGCAAGATTCCTGCTTTTGCTTTTATTGTGAAAGTTGGTGATAGAAACATGAGCTGTCGTATACCATTATCATTTTGTGCTTGTCAGCCGTGTGTGCTTGACATTGGCCACCTTGTGGCATCCGCAGTTATTGCCTGGTTGGCTTCGGGTGTATAACCTTTGAGGAACTTGCAACATCGGCGTATGTTCTTGTCCGAAATGATTGAGAACCAGGCGGAAACTTCTCAATCCGAGACACGGACATGTTTTCCTCTCAAGCCTGGCGGTTGACTTTAGGTGTTTGATCTTGTCCGTAATCGTTCACATCATGCGTTTGAGAACTTTGTGGAATCCCCATCTGTTGATATCGAGGCTCATCTGACGCCGGTGGAGGATAGGAGACCGAAGGCACAAAAGATGATTGAAGCATTTGGGGTCGTGGCATCGCATTTGGGTGTCCATTACCCACTACACTTGTTTGTATTCGAGACCCATGTGGCTTCATCATCATATTTAGCTGTCCATTATTATGTATCAACGGGTTGAAACTGGGTTCCATGGGGACTGACCACTGTGGCCTGTCCACCCCATAATTGCAAATGTTAAAATTTTCCATCCACGCCATTAATCGATTTGTAGACGAACCCATGCCACGGTTAACCAAATCATTTCCTCTCGGTAAATGCCCAGTTTGAACCTGTTGACCTGAAGGATACCCTGGCATCGGTTGAGGATACCTCCCTGGTGGAGGATACCCTGGCATCGGTTGAGGATATCTCCCTGGGGGAGGATATCCTGGCATCGGTTGAGAAGACATTGAATGGCGTTGCCCTGGCGCTAGCATTGTCTGCCCTCCTAGAATCTGCTCTTCGGTGTAGCAGCCCTCGTCTACTGGCATCAGTTGCCCGCGATTATGGAATCCTGGTGGAGGAAACCCTGGCACCGGCGGTGTCTGCCTTCCAATTTCTCGAGGCTGCTCTGTCTAGTAACCCTCGTAGTTGGGCTGCGGTTGTCCATAGCCTCTATGCTGCTGCATCATTGGCTGTTGCTGCATCATCGGTGGCTGTTGCATCATGGACTGCTGCGCTTGATGGTGATGCTGTTGGTGAACCAAGTCGTTGAACCAGTGGTGCTGGAGCGCATCGTGGGCCGAGATTCGCAATTCCGGCCGCAGTTGTAGCATACGTTGAAGCAAGTCGATGCCGTCGCGGTCAATCTGAGGCAAGATGGACGACAGGCTCTGTGTCGCGTACATTTGCCAGTTGGGTTTGTACTCGGGGAACGACGTCAGTCCAGGCCATGTGCGTTCCGTCGGCGTGCCCATTATCCTGAAAATGCGAACAATCTGATCCTCATTAGTGGTGCCGGGAAACAAGGGCCTGCCGGTGAACATCTCAGCCATGATGCATCCCGCGGACCAAATGTCGATGCTGGTGTTGTAGGTTCTGCTTCCAAGCAGCACATCGGGAGCTCGGTACCAAAGAGTGACGACCTCATTCGAAAAGGTGTTAACTGGAATACCGAATGCTCTCGCCAAACCGAAATCTCCCAACTTCAGAGCGCCCTTGCTGTTGATGAGCAGGTTCTGCGGCTTCAGGTCTCGATGTAGGACCCTGTTCTTATGGCAGAAGTCGATACCCTTGAGCAACTGATGCATGAAGGACTTGATGACATGAGGCTTCAGGGCTCCCCTCTCGCCGTTGGTGTCCATGAACTTTTTGAGATCGCCATCCATGTACTCGAACACCAACATAAGCTTGTTCTCGGTGTGAATGACATCGTGTAGAGCAACAATGTTCTCGTGCTTCAGTTCTTTCATGAGGGAGATTTCGCGAATTGCCGTGCTAGGCGTCCCCTCTTCCGAGTCAAGGTGAATCTCCTTGAGAGCTACTAGCTCGCCTGTCTGTCGGTTGCGGCCTTTGAAGACCTAGCAATATAGTGTCAGCCATTTGCACCATGTGATTGCCTTCCCACCCACGTTCACCGAGCCAGATAATCCTAGGCCAAGGAGGGATCTCTTACAGTAGCATAAGTGCCCTCTCCCAACTTTTCAAGCTGCTGGAAAGAGCTTGGGTGTTTCCTGCCGTCCATGGCTTCTCTGACTGCCGAAGATGGACCCGAGTGGGCTGTGGTTGAAGAGATGGAGGATTGTTGAATCAGATAATGCGGGTGTGGCGATGGTTGTCGCTGTGTCGTATGGGCGCGGTTGAAAAGGACAGAGCCGATGGTGATTGTCTTTCGCAAAGGATTCGAGATTTCGCCGCCTGTTGGGTTTTGTTGGTCAGGCAGCAGTCGCCCGTGAGAAGCCGTGTTGTTGGAGAGCAGAGATGCACTGAAGCAGTCTCTGCGCCGATAAATCTAACAAGTCCAGAAGGATGCGAAGATGGGACCGGCGACAGGAGGCAGTAGGGGAGATGTGGTCCAGACGTTGGTACGGCGCCGTGGGAATCGGTGAACTAGGTAACCGAGAAGAGTTAGATTCGTTGATCTTGACGAGAAGCAAATGCTGGCGTTTGGATATTTGATCGGTCGGGGACTGTTCCGCGGACAAGCGGAAGGTGAAAACAAGCGCGCGTCGGCAAGTTGGAAATAGAGATCCTTACGGGAGATGGCGTACGGTAGAGTACGTTCGACGGTTATTCGCAGGTTGAAGAGTGGATGTCGGAATCAGAATGGTGGAAGCTGAGGGTGAAACAAGTGAACTCAAGTCGGAGAAATAAGGTTGCCCTGGTCGTTGGGTTGGGCAGGCGCGCGCCAGTGGGGAGGCGATGGAACTTGGCGTTGTGACTTCCACTTGTGAGCTCTCTCTCCACTGCTGTGACAGCGCCAACATGGTCCTGCCCCGCCACCCCGCTGCACCCCTATAAGATACATGTTGGATGCCTCTAGAATGGGCTGTTTTACTTCTACGTACCTAAACGAGCAGATGTTTTCAATCGTGGTTACAAAGTCATAGCTAAGTTACGGGCTTATACAGACACATGCAAACTATGCTTTGCGTCCATGTCTGTCACCCGAAGAAGTCGAGACTCCAGGCATCGCTCCACCATCAGATAGTAGTGTACATAGGTATGTATGCACCTTGTAGATCAGACCACAAAGGAGCATTTAGGGCACTGCACTTTCATCCACGACGGCATAACTGAAGCTCTTGAATTGACAGCTTCTGTAATCCTGCATATGACCAATAAAACAAAAGAGACAAGAGATATCAAGGTCCCTTCCCAACTCCCGCGCCAGCCTTTTCCTCCCCATCAGTACTCCCCTGCTTCGCAGCAGTATCTTCCCCTTTGCCCTCCTTCCCAGTCCCAGTCCCAGTCCCAGTCCCAGCCCCTACCTCTCCCCCAGCAGCCTCCAAATACTCAACAGTAAAAACCGTCACGATCCTCGCCCAATCCCTGACCGTAGGCAAATCCAAATGCTCCCCATCATCCTCAATCTTATGCCACACATGCGGAAACGGCGTGGGGATCATATGCAACACGGGCGCACCCTTGGCCATGAACGGTTGGTGGTCATCGCCCACGTAGACCCTCCCGAAATGCTCGTTGAGCTTGCCGGCTTCGGGCAGAAACGGGTTCTTGGGTTTGCTTTCCAGCAGACCGAGGGCGCGCATGCGCGACTCGACGGTGGCCATGTTCTTGTATGCCCAGTGGGTGGTCTGGAAGTAAGAAGGGACGCCCGGGTCGGCGCTGCCGAGGAGGTCGAGGAGGACGAACAGGTCGATTTGTCGGAGAGGGTTCTTGAAGCGCGAGAGGGCGGGGTAGGAGGTGTTTTCCCATTCGTAGGAGAGGGATCTGTTTTGAGTACCACTTAGTCTTTTGCCTTAATAGCTTCCATAGCACAACAACAAGCACAGTAGCATAACTCACCGAGCACCATAAAGCGAATCCGTATCCGTCCACTCCTTAAACGCCTCCTCGCCATCCAACAACAGAATCTGCACCCCCATCTCCCTCTCCGGATCCTCCCTCCCTTCCCTCCCCAACTCTTCCTCCACGCCTTGCTCATAAACCTTCTTCAAGTACCCCTCCACCGTCCTCGCGACATGCATCAACACCGCACAAGGCGCCGCGCTATCCGTCGCCCCGATGAACCCCTCAGGACTGATCTTGCTATCATAATGCGCCACCAGCGTCAGCAGCGCCGCTCTGCCCGGCCCTCGCTCTTTCGTCCATGGCGGTTCCCGGCGGAAGATCAGGTTCTGAAACGGGATTTGTTTGTTCCCTGAAAGCGGGGTGGTTGCTGTCGAGTTCTGCCACGAGATTTCCCACTCGGGCAGTTCGCGGGTGAAGAAGTCGACGAAGTGTTTCTGGACTTTGGCTTGCCCCGGAGTGCCGGGGACGCGGGGGATCAGGATCGGGGCGAGGAGCACGCCGGTTTTGATGTCGAAGTCGGACTCGATGGGGCCGGGGACGGCTTTGAGTTGGGTGTCGGAGAGGGGTTGGTAGGCGAAGGCTGGAGTAATAAAGACGAGGAGGATGGCAGCGAAGAGGAAGTTGAGCAGGGTTGGTATGGAAGACATTGTTGTTGGTCTTGGGGACTTTGTCCCTGCCGTGGTTGTTGGCAGCGGCGTCGTCGCGAAGCGGTAGTGTCGTGTCATTTCATTAGGTGGTTCGTTTGTTTTCCGGTCTCGGATCTTGGTTGGGGACCTTGTTGTCTCTAAGGACACCTAGGTAGCTGTATGATATCCCTTGCCCGCCACCACCGTTCCTTTGTCTTCGTGACGTTGTGAATGTGTATAGTTTTCCAGCCACCGGGCAATTGGGATATCTCGGTTATCGAATTGTTCACAGATTCGCCAGTGTATTTAATTGAAGTTCAGGTCAATTGATTTTGCAGCAATAAAGGGAAAACACCCAAGCCAGATTGCTGGGAACTAGTCGAGAATGGCATCGCGACGGGAGCAACTTGTAATCTTCAGTTGGAGAAATGGGGGTGCATGAGTGGTATGAAGAGACAAGCCGAACGCCATTTGACAAAGATTGGACGGCAGACGCGCCTCCTTCTAAACACCTTCTAGACCCCCCAGAAAGTTCAGGAATGGTTCGTGAATTCCTTTTATCTGATTGGTTGCGCAAGAGCCTCCGTGCCCCGACCCGGGGCGCCGAAGTGACAACGGACAGCGTCCGGCTCTTGTTACCGCCGGTCCGTGGTCCCGAAGCGGATGACTGGGCATGGTGATATGGACAATTGCATGATTTAAGAAGTCCAATTACTCATTTTCCCATTGCATACTGAACATTAGTGTATTCACCCGCCATGTCTCCATCTGATTGCCGCTCACCCCGGTACAACATGTCATTAGGTTCCTCCTATGCCCACTTGCGTTTGTATCATGATGAAGCGTTTACTGTTACAGGGTGATCATAGAAGAAGAAGCGTCGCTTGTCGATGCAATGTTCATAGAGGAAATGTCTACCTCTGGTAATGTCGTTTCATGAACTCCTATCTCAGCAATTTCATGCGTAACCCTTTTCACCCCTTTGCTCCTCTAGGGTATCATGCAGACCACAGCGTGTCGTTATTAATGTGATTTTACGCATCTTCGTCGTCCGAGTCCCTCATTGACCTCCTCCGCTCCATAGCCTCTTCAAATGCCAATCGCTCCGTGAAACTGCGGGGGGTAGCACTGGCATGGTTCTTAACCAAATATGCACGGTAGCTCCCCATATCAATAGCCTCCACGCCGCTGCGTCCATCTACACTACCAACAAAGGTGTGTACGTTTTTCATGCCAGAGATCTCATCGTACAGTTTCGGGTTGCTGATAGGGTTCATTCGCATGGGAGTTCCCTTGTACGATCCAACCGAATGGCCAAACAAGGCGGCCGATGGTGTAGCCGTAGGGACCTTGCGGACTGGGGCTGGTTCAGTCTGCGCATTAGATCCGCTGGCTATGGAGGCCACTCTCGGGCGTTCTTCGGGTGGTATCTTGCTCGCAGCAGCGTCGTTGTCGTCGTCATCGGAATCATCTTCGGCGATGTACTTCTCTGTATCGGATTCTACACCAGTGGAGATGCCCTCTCCCTCAAAGTCAAAGAAGGCATCTTCGGGTACGTCATCCACCACCTTCCCTTTACCAAACTCATCCACCGCCGGCGATTTAGTGTGAGCGGCGTTGTTGGGTGAAGACCTTGCAGTGTTTTGAGCGGTCTCAGAGATCGTAGGTAGCCGCCCAAATGAGCTTCGAATAGTTGGCGAGATTGGCTTTTTCTTCGGTTTCATCGAGAGAAATTCTTCGTCGTCGGAACTGTCGTCGTCTTCATCCCGTTGCAACTCTTCCAGTGGGGACCCGAGACTCGGGTCGCCATTGGGCTGTTGCGTTACAACATGGTGTGCGAGAGGGGAAGATTTGGTCTCGACTCTGTGTTTTGTGAAACTCTCTGCTTGAGGATGAAGCTCTTCGTGACGCTGACCGTCTTGTGGCATTCCTCCGGAAAACTGCCCTGACGGCTGGTCTTGCTGCAGGGCGCTATTCTCTTGCGTTCCGCCGTTCATCTTGGGCGTCTCTTCCAAGTCCGCATTCACCTCTGTCCAACTTCCAGCATCTAGGGGGGCGTTCCGAGAAAGCGCGCGAAGTGCTTGCGTGGACGAGACTTTCTTAGGCCTCGGCAGCGCGTCCTCCTCGCCTTCAACGTCAAGCAACGATGTTCCGGTATACGCAGGTGGTTCGTTTATCGAGGGTATGATAGGCGCAGCGGCCTCCAGTTGAGGAGGGGGAGGGGGAGTCTGCGCCCCATCTGCCCCATCATCCCCACTTAACAAGGGCGGGACTGTAACGGCAGAAGTGTCCTGGGGAGAAGTCGATGGAAACACCTCCTCACCCGCAAATTCGAAACGCACCCGGCGCGGGCTACCCTTGGTTGAACTCGAAGAACGTCGCAAAGCGCTCCTTCGCAATTTTGAGTCGCTTCCAGAAGCCGACGACTCAACTGACGATGAGGATCGGTCGGTCATCCGTCTGACCGGGGTCGGGCGCATCTCAAGCTTTAACATGGCCTCTGGCTCCTTAAAGTCGTCCACTTTCTTCACATTATCTTGAGATAAGGGAAGCGGCAGCGGCGTGGGTACTGGAGACTCCGGGGGTGACTGAAGGCCTCGATGGGTGCTATCCAGCAAGGGCAGGTATCTAGGAGTGAACAAGCCTTGGAACTCTCTCTCGCGCTCATGGGGGCTTCTCGGGCCTTCTTTCGGGGTGCCGGATGTATGGTATAAAATGGGCGGAGGTGACTTGCGAATGTCTCTAGAAACGGCTTCACTGTCGAGGATCTTGTTGGACGGTGATTGAGGACGAGGACTTTCAGGGTCGCGGGTGTCGCGGGCCATCAAAGTGAGGGCCGGGTACTTGTGCATAGACTCGGCCATGACTCGGGAGACCTCGGACGAAACGTGGACTGGGTAGTTTTTCAGACAGTCGTCCATGTACCGGTGAAACTCGGCAAGCATGTCGCGCTGGTAAGCAGCCACCTTGCCGTCGAGGTCGGCGAGCTTTTGGTGCAGATCTGAGACAAGCTTCGCGGTGTCGTCCATTGTTGCGGGTGCTGGTGCTGGTGCGTCTGCTGGTGGTGCAATTGCGGGGGAAGGCGATGCCGGCCGTTCAGGTTCAACACTGTGCGTGACCAAACGGGTAGGCGGCGAGAGGGCAGCCATTCATGGTCCGGCGCAAGGGCTATTGTTCTGGAATCGTTGGCTGCAGCTTCCAAGAATAGCGGCGAACCGTTCGAGGGAGGCGAAGGCGATCAAAGAGAAGAAGGGCCGGATGTGGCAGATCTGGTTGGGCGGTTGATAGAGTATAGGTTTGGGGGGCGAGTGCCTTTTTGCCTGGTAGTTGGAGACGCGGTTTGACGGATTCGTGGTGTGTAGTGTCGCAGAGGCAGTTTCGGGTTACCTCTTGGGAAGCAATTGGTTGCAAGAGGAACTTGGTCGTCGGGGGACAGTGGGAGACGGTGGAGGTGAGGTGGCCGCCGCGGACAAAGAGAACTTGAAGTGGAAAACACTGGTGGTGGAGGTGGAGCGTAGAGCGTGGAGGAGGTGGTGGAAGTGGCCGGTGACTGTAATGAGGTAACCACCGCACAACGCCGCAGCCGAACGGGGGTCACAGAAGTGCAGAGATCTCAATTCAAGTTTCACCACGACGAATTGGGATGGACTGGGGAAGCTTCCAGGCTTTGCCAGCTTTGGTTCCAGAACATGGGAGGCATGCCGGCTGCCGGATGAAGGCGGTGAGAAGTTTTGATAGCAGTGAGGCGACCTGGCCCGGCACTCGGGTGATACATAAAATAACATCGAAAGTTGACCTTTCCATGCCCAGAAGAGGAAAAGCGACAAAAGACCTCGAGATCAATGAATGCCTGCCCTCCGCCTGATGTGAGCCAGGAATAATTCCGTTGTGAGGAACCTGAAGAGTCATGGAACGGGAGCAGGAAGCGACGGTACCTGAACCATTCAAAGCAGGGAAAGTACCCGGTAGCCGCCGCTTATCAGCGGTCATTAGCGGCCCAGATGGTACCTAGATATCTGATCTTTAGAGCAGGTACGATAAAGTCCCGGTGGATGTCTTCAACTCCAACTCCTTCCTCCATGCACAGCAAATTATGCATATCTTCATCTCTTCCTGTGCCAATGATTTACCTAGGGAAAGACATGACATGAAGGGCGGCAAACAAGGCATTCTCACAGTGACGGTACCTCCACCACCACTTCTCCAAAACGAACAATTAAGGATCGCCCACCCGCCCACACCCAAGCCGACGGGATAAGACGTATCTTCGGCCAAGGCATCGTCGATCTGAGACCACCTGCTGAGACCAGCCCTGGATGCGGATCATGGTAGCAATGGGTGTGGTGACCGGTTCTGCCACACATTCCCGTCAAAGCACCAAACAGTGACATGCCAAGGTGACGCATGCAGAGGTAGAGGTATCTAATTTTCAGGTATGTACGTACCGCTGTAATGCTCTTAACAGGCAGTTATCAACAATATCGGTATCGGTATCATGAACATAATTGTGGTCGGACGGGCTAAAACCCCAAAGATTAGGGGATGAGCAAACAATAAAGACAAAGGTCAGATCCTGACATCCTTCACGCAAGATCTGAGATAGGATTAACTGAAATAGATGATGTTTGCCAGGTTGTATTGGGAACTGATCTGGCGGGATGATGTCAGGTGGGAGGGTTGCACTGGTGATAATCTCTGGTGGAAAATTGTTAAGACAACACTACTCGCACGTTAACACTCCATTGCGAAACAATATCTACGGCATCGTCCTTGACCGGTGTGCTTCATCGAGATGCAGGCTAAATCATCCATCCTCAAAGTCCAATTGACCACACGGGTATTTCCTCAAGTCGGATGCATTCCTTGTTCCCTAGCTCCCGAAGGGCATCTTCCCTCCCTGGCTAGGACGAATATTGATTCCGGGTCTGATATGTGGTTCTGCACGATCTAGCCGGACAAGAAGTTTGAGTATAATTTCTGAGTCTCAGGTCTCACTGCTAACGAAGCGAATCGAAAGGATTTAGAACGAAGTTTTTTCGTGGAAATTCCGCGTGTCTGCGCAAGGGCAAAGAGCAATCTTTTCTATCCATAGTCTTGCTCGTGAAAATCCTCCATTCTCTCCAGATCCCAAGTCCCCCGTGACAAGACGAGTGAGGCGGAACAGTTCCTCGGGGGAAGCCGTAACGGAGCCGAATTTGGTCCTGGGAGAATATAAGAATTCACTACGACAGGAAGACGCAACACGAGCAGCGGCTTTATCAGTCAGAACCCTGGTTCAGAGAGAAGCCCGGTTCCGTAGGGGCTGATGCGGTAGGCGATCCTTTGGCGACTTCTTCAGATGTGCTTGCCAAGTCGGCCATATCGCTGTCCACTTCCTCCTCAGGGAGAGGCGATTCGTGCTTGATGATGCCTTGCTCAGTCTCGTGTTCCAAAACAGCAGAAGCAGTAGGAGAAATAATGAGGGAAAGCTTGTTAGCAGGTTCGGCTCCTTTGTTGTCGTGGCTAACTGTGGTGCTGACCGGCATTTCGAGCACCGGTAGAAAGCGGCTGTCGAGGTCATCGAGCAAGGTCCTAATCTCTTTCTGAGCTGAGGTCAAAGTCTTGAGGACATTGTGGTCCTCGATGACATCCTTGTAGTCGCTGAACACCTGGCGAATTACCAGCTCTACTTCGGACTTGATACTTTTTTGAAGCTTATCGAGCAGCTCCTCGAGGCTGTCCTGAGCAGCATCGACTGCTGACTCGAACATCGTTTTGTGTTCATTCTGCACTTGCTTGGCTATGTGGCCCTTCATACGCCCAAAGGAACCAGAACCTTTTCATAGAGCGCAATGCCTTGTCAGCTGGATTCATTCGTCTCGTTTCAGTATCAATGGTTTACATACCACTCTCTGCTTTGCAAAAGTCATATGCTTTCTGCATGGCTTTCTGGACTGCCGGCTTGAAAGACCGATTCGCCTTTTTTTGATCATCAGACAGAATAAGCTTACCGAATTTCACGGCCTTTTGCAACGACTCCGCATAGTTCTTGACTCGGTAGCTCACCATTTCATATGGCGCGGAGTTCTTCAGCTGTGGACGTCCGTGCATCTGGTCTTGAAACTCAGAAAGACATTGGGACAGATCCTGGCCCAACGACTCGATGATATGAGGGATTGTGTGGGAGAAGGTGTGCTCCCACGGCATGGCAATATGCTTCATCAACGGCAGGCATAAGTCTGTAACAGGTCAGAAAGTTGATCCCATACATTTCAACAGGCTACAATCGGACTTTGTATCAGAACTTGCCTTCATTGAAATCCGTTCTGCCAGAGGGTCCTGTGTACTCGCCACTACCTCGCTGTTAGTAACATATAAAAAGCAAGAACCAAGCGACTTGAAAACACATACTCTCGCACGCAAGTAGCTCGATACGTGGGAAAGGGAATGCCTCCTTCACGCTTTGGCATTCCCCATGCTGTTGCTATTCCGGGCGCAGCCCTGGATGCGTGAGTAGCAGCTGAGGCGAGATTGCCGTCCAAGGCAGCCTGTAACGCAAGGTCGCACCGGTTGACTGCCTCTTTAATAGTGGAATGCGTTTTCTAAGACTTGATATTACGATCAATGCAAACCACACAGATTTATGTACCACTGAAACTGAGATTATATGGTGGCGTTCTTTTTCTTAAGAGGAGGTGAATGGTCAACGTACCTTAGACAGCTCTTTCAAAGATTTTTCTAGGAAATCAAGCTCTTCGTCCTTCAAGTTCTTCGCCAAGTCAAGTGGTTTGTCAGCGATGAGAACCTGCACCATGAGTTCGGTGACAAAGCTACAGAGGTTTGTGAGATACCAGTGGCAGCTATCGGTGCGTGTACTAGCAACTGTTCTTTGAGCATGCTTCTGCAAAGCTGTGATCTCCGTCTCCTCGAGGGAAAGATATCCTGTCGTTGGCTCGTCATTTCTGAGCATGCCGGACATTTTCTGGTAAGCACGGCCCGAGACGCAAAAAACAGGAAGCCTGGCAGCGATTGCTTGATAATCTCTGGGCGTGTAGGAGTTGCCGTGTCCGTCTTTACCCTGGGTGGAAAGACTCTCCTCATCAAGCCTAAAATGAGTTAGCTTCGTTGGCCTGTCATACTTGAGTTATGCTTGGCTGTATGTGTCACTCATACTCTTTGAGTCCTTCAGCAAACTGTTGCCGAATTACCGGTCGCGAGTACTGGTTGCGATACTGAATACAAGCGCTCTTGATACCAGATTGGAGGCTCCTGATCTCCATTCTTGTTTTATCCAGATCCTCACATAGGGATTTCGCCTTGTCTCGCAGATCGCTCTTCTCGGCACGATGAGCTTTTTTCTCTGCTCGAAGAGACGCCAGCCGCCGGATTGCTTCCTCCCTGGAATCAACCCTTTTCTCTTGGCGCCCGGCGCTATCATCGAGACTGTCTTCCCCGGAAGAGGAAGTACTTGTGACTTGCTGCGCCGTGCCGTGTACAAGGGTTTCATCGTCCTGGGAGTCAAGTGAAAGCTCCAGCTGCTCGACCTCTTCATCGAGGCTATCAATAAGGCCACTGATGTCCTCAATGCGCTTATCGACCAGAGAACACTCCTTGATTAGCCGCTCATCGGCTTCCTTTAGCATAGCCATAGTCCTGTAATCCAGATGTATTGAATGTTCCCTCGGCATGGACCTCAAAGCCTCCGTGACCGAAATATCATCTGTCTTGGTGCAGATAACAGTTACAGTTGAGTAGAGTCCGTCGAATTGCAATTGTCTCTTGAAAGACGATCCAAGGAGATTTTGTGCGACCTTGTCATCAACAATACGCGTAATAGGGGCAACAACCCATAGGCCTGTGCATTGTTGTAGGTGCCTGGCAGCCACTGTGGATCTGGCGGCATTGGAATCATGCAGACCAGGCTGTTGCTTCATTAGCAGGAACCTTCTCATAACGGATAGATGATGATGCTCACCAAGTCAACCAAGACTAATCCTGGCTCCAAGATGCGTGATCTAACAAAAACCCGTACGACCTTGACCAAGGGCCAGTACTCCATCCGGTCGCTGTTGTTCTTCTGGCCCCGAACTCGGTCCTTGGCGTCGATGTACTCCCGCAAGAGGTCCATAAACGCACTGCTTGTTGGTGCCGTAATCACCTTAACGGTACCAAGCACATCCTTCACGGGGACCTGCTGTGCCAGGGCTTCCGGAGAGAATCCAAGCTTTGCAATATCCTTTTTACTCAACTGCGGGTAAACAGATCTAATCTTGTCATAGGCAACAGCAGCTCGAGGCTCGCTGCCCAACTGCTCTGCTCCAACAATGTCGTCGCCTGGTTCTTGGAGGTCCTTGCGGAGAGCATGAAGTTCTCTGATCCAGTCATCCGCATCAATGAAATTGATTTCAGCCCTATAGGCCGCTTGCTCATCCTCAGTTTCATTGTACTGAATTTCGGTGATCGTGGCAGTGCATGCGCGCATGCCATTCGTCGGCACCAGGTTCTCTTCTTCTAGAACAGCATTGATCATGGAGCTCTTTCCAGCACCGGTGCTACCGATAACACCGACAACTGTTCTTTGCTTGCGGGACTGTGCCTGAAGGTCATCAGCCTGCTTGACCCATTTAGCAACCTCCTCAACGCTAGTTGCATCAGCAAAAGCAGATTTGATTTCTCGAAGGAGATCGTTGCCTGTTTCGAGGGCAGCCTCAAGCCTCACGAGTGAAGTCTCAGATTTGAGCTGCTGGAGTGACGCAAGTTTTCTCATGTGTTCACCAAGCCTGTTCTGTTTGCCATCGCGAGTCTCCGTCGTTGGAACCCGAGCAGGACACGACGTCGAGAAAGCTCTCAGCTTCGGTCCCATGGAACGCTGGGGAGTGGGAGAGAGGTTCACTCGGGCCACTAGATATTGTACGCATGTTTCATTAGTCCTTGTCTACTGACCAACCATGACTAGATGAAGTAGGGCGGCTAGGAATGCAGAAGGGTAGTAAGCTCACCGGAAGAAATGAGGAAAGTCCTTCTGGACGTGTAGATGCCTATCATGATAGGAGGAGGACGTCTCATGATTTGACGGGTCGTGCTGATGCTATGGTGGTGAGGACAACGATGTTAGGTGTTCGTGTGATTGAGTGCCTGATAGTCAGCAACGAAAGGGTGAATGTGGCTATTATCATTTAACAGACGACAAGTCTCCATGAGGCAGAAGCGCAAAGTAATATGGTAACAGGAGGCGGGAGGAGTTCAGGAGCAAACGAGAAAACAACAGAAAGCCATAAGCTATTTCGTTTGAAGAGGAAGCGTTTGTTCACGGGTACGCTCAGCCGAATCGTTGTGTGAATCTCTCATACGGCTCTGGCTGTCCACAATGAAAAAGTAATTCCTTATCCATAGTGCAGGGCAATACTGATGAGAGCTGATTACCGAATAAGACGGCGTTGGATCTCAGTAGTCGCTCAGTACCTCCAAGCATCTGAAAGAACTGGTTAGCCTGGAACACAAAAACAACAAATACGCAAAATTATGGCATACAAAAGGCATACCCGGAAGCTCCTTTGTACTATCGATAGCGTACATTCTAGTCTAAAGATTCCGAGTCATGTATCAAAGTATTCATGCGCAACGGATGGAATGATGAGACAGTCATGAGAGCGATGATAGTAGCAAATCTGGATAAGTTCAAGGAAATTGAGTAGCTCTATGTACCAACAAAAATTATCAGAAGGAAAGTAGCTCCTCGAAAGGAGTTAGATGTGTATAGGCACCTTGACAGCGTCTTCACGGACAAATCTCCAGAAGGACTTCTGCCTCTGTCCTAGACCTCTAACCTCGATGGGATAGGCACCTCGGCCTGATGGAGTATGGCATGTCATCAGGAATGATTCCGCAGGAAACTTTCCCTGCGCCAAACATGTTGTGGCAAAGAAACGTGAGCGGCGTCGGTCTTCCTACACTGGCACCAGCAGATACCACCGTAGTCTGTGAGAGGTTTCGCTGTCTTTCCTGGTCGGACTGGATGCCTAAGCAACGGGAAGAAGTAAGGTTTCAAGCTAAGGCATCTTCTAGGGGAAACAATACTGCACCATTTCGGTCTCACTATAATTGTTCGATACTATGGCGGTAGGCCCGCCTATGTTGCTTGAATCTGTTCGTGAGTGACTACATGTGTTGACGTTGAAGTTGAATGCGGTTCAAGTGCTCAAGAGGGTGCCTGCCTGGCCAGCTCCACCACAGAATTATGACCCACAACTTTTCAGAGCTTAGGACTTGACCGCCTTCCTGATCTGGCTCGAGTCTGGATTGTCAGTCGCGCCAAGTGCTGCGTCCCGCAAAACCCAGGGAAACTCACGACCGAACTGCACATTACCGTACCAAAACACCTAACAACACCGAGTTACCGCTTTCTTTCTGTGCTGCCCCCCCCCTCCTCATTCGACCGTTCCATTACCGCGAGCACATCGTCGACGCCAAAGTAAATCACATCCACCGAAAAGGTTAAATCACATCTCTGTAACGAAACAGAACCCCAGACTGCGTTTTTAGGTGGCCTTTCAGGATCCTCTACCATTCGGTTTCTTCTTCCAAACCAACCACCACCCTCTTCCATCAAGAAACCAATTCGCGTCGCAACAGAGAACGCGACGAACGGCGAGATGTCCACGATAACCCCCAACGCTCTCCAGAGCTCGGTGCCACCCACCATCCCCCTGCCCTTCAACGCCAACCAGCCCGAGACGATCCGCCTCTACCCGCTATCAAACTACACATTCGGCGTCAAGGAGACGCAACCGGAGGAGGACCCGAGCGTGCTGGCGCGCCTGAAGCGGCTCGAGGAGCACTACAATGCGCACGGCATGCGGCGCACGTGCGAGGGCATCTTGGTGTGCCACGAGCACAACCACCCGCACATCCTGATGCTGCAGATTGCCAACGCCTTTTTCAAGCTACCGGGCGACTACCTGCGGCCGGAGGACGACGAGATCGAAGGGTTCAAGCAGCGGCTGGACGAGCGGCTGGCGCCCGTGGG
>RAOH01000363.1:0-32963 GCA_009804965.1 Neurospora sp. FGSC 26632 | reverse complement strand
GTACGTACCAAGCCTCTTTGGTATAAAGAAGGCCTTGAAACCTAGCCTTTGTTTGAAGGTTGAAGGGATCAACAAGGCCTTCGAGACCAAAGTAGTTTATTAGCTGAATTGAACTACTGTTCCAAGCCCAGTCACTGCCCTTGTCACAGCCAACGAGTCCAACAAGGTAATGCTCCAACTTGGACTGCTCATAGTGGATGGGTGTATCAACAAAGTGCTACATCAGCCTTTTGTCAGCAAAGCTCGCGCTCAGTTTGGGTTAACAAGAAAAACGCACAACGGCAACTGTCCAGACAGCAAGCCACAGGGTGGAAGGATCTTGAAGAGCCAAAAGCAAGATCTAGATGTATTGAGTCAGTTCATGAGCCCTTGAATATCCATGCCTTCGATGTTACCTTCTTGACCAATGCTGCGCCTGTGGTGTGAGCAAGAAATACCACCGGAGCGGGATCGGCATGACTCTGTTTAGGGTACAGGATTTATTGTCAGAAATCATAAAATTGTCATCACGATGTGCCGTTCGGTTAAACTTACACCCAGCGCGGCTTCATCAGAGCGGTTTAGCTGGTGAATGATATTTTGGGCATGCCCTTAGGCGATCTTGGTGATTATTCGTGTCAACGACGGTGAGGTGCTGAGTTACATCCGCGAGTATGTCATAGACAACTTCGATCGGAGGACGGCGATGATGGCTTTGTACATGGTGGGATGTGGTACGTCAAAACTTTTCCATACTTCTGGAGTGGTTTAGAGGAATGATGAGGATCGTATCATGAGCAGAAGCTAACAATGGGCGGTATTGCCATGTGCCTTGCAGAAAGGACTATCGAATTCGATCTGTCTGGTTTGCCATACAAGTCAATCAACAAGGACTTCTTCACCAGACTTGGCAATGTCTTGCACTTCGAAGGACGGCTGGAGTATGTGGCTCTGCCGCGGCTGACTGTTGAGAACGATGCCGATGATACTAGTGGAATCGTGGAGGTTAATCATCAACGGCAAACCGGATCCATGGGCAAGTGTGTAAGTGCTGAATGCCAACAATCTCCCCGGCGGAAAATGCTAAGACTAACAGCAAAACACCCATAGCAAACTCGTTCAAAGAACCAAAGGTCTTCAGCACATATTTCGATTGGCTAAAGAGCCTCCACGTCAAATCCATACTGAAGGTAACTGTCATGGACGACGCAGAGCTGTCCCACTCCGACGAAGCCATTGAAACCTGTATGAGGGGTCTAGATGTCAGAGTATGGAACTAGCGCCAGGCAGATCTTTGCATAGACGTCATATCGTTCTCGGCCCCGAATGTGACGGACGTTACGTTGTACTCGTCGGGGAATAACGCCGTGCTTGTTGGGTGGTCGAGCAAAGGTGGGCTGCCTAAGCTTAAGGAGGTAAGACTTGTAATTCAAGCGCAAAGATACACTGGCTCGCAACTAGCGCACTTCCTCAAGCTAAGAAAGGTCCACATATATGTCAGGGAGGTATGTGTACCCATTCTTCTTCTCCAGTGGGCTGTCGCTCGATGATGACAATGCGCCGTTTGACATCATATAGGTAGCTAACTCTTCGGTCTCCTGCAAACAGGGCCTCGATACTCAGGAAAGGTTCAAGCAATATTGAAATACTTTCGAATCGAAACTTAAGAAACACAAACCTAATGTAAAAGTGTCCTGGGGAATTGACATCCCCACCCAAGATCTCCCTCTCTTTGCACGCTCAAGCTCCGAAAAGGCTTCAAGGTCAGTGCTTCTCGACATACCGCCCGTCCAGATACCTACTCCCAAACTTGCTCCGACTATTGATGTCGTGGCTAACCCAAACACCATTTCAGAGAGCCAAAATGGATGAAAACCATGAAGCAGTTTGCCACGTTCCTCCGCTCCGTCAAGCCAAAAACATCGATCGCACCGATGAAGATTGCCATAATCAACGATGGTATCGATAGCACCCTCGACGTCTTGCATCGGATCCAAACCGGCGAGTCGTTCTACAAGGCTGGCTCGGGCCGCTGGCAAGGCGCCTACTACGTGCCGACCGGGTACCATGGCACGCTCATGGCCCAGCTCATTTGCGATATTTGCCCCGTGGCCAGACTGTACATTGCCCAGTTGGAGCCTGTGCCGAGGAACGACGGACGCCGTGGGTTCACGCAACAGAGCGCCATCGAAGCCATCAATTGGGCGGTCAACCGGGGCGTGGACATCATTTCGATGAGCTGGAGCATCGACTCGGGGAGCAGCAACATCGAAGGGCTGGACAATGCCCTCAAGGAGGCCGTAGACAAGAAGATTGTCATGTTTTGTTCGAGCATCGATGAGGGTCCGATGGTGGATGACAACACGTATCCCGGCAGGACAGGGCATTGCATCAAGACCGGGGCGTCGACGGGAGATGGTGCAAGACTTTCTTGGGTTTCGGCGAACAACAGCGACTTTTTGCTGCCGGGAGACGAGTCCGTCCACGTCAAGCGACAGAATGGGCAAAGCGGCAGCGGCAGCCGACGTGGTTACGGGAGCGAAGTGCCGGCGGGTGGGAGTTCAATATCGACGGCGCTGGCGGCTGGTTTGGCAGGGGTTCTGATTTACTGTGATCGATTGACGCGGTCGTCAGTGGCACCCACTGAGCCGGCGGTTGGGTTCAACGACCTCCAGAGCTTGGCGACCATGCGACGCGCTTTCAAAACCATGGCAGCCAAGTCGGAAGACCACAAGTTCCTACGGGTGTGGAAGTTCGTGCCCTTGCATTGGGAATCCCCCGTGAGGCCGGGGGCGGTGGTCGATAGCAGAGGTGCTAAATCGGTGAAGCACGACTTGAAATGGAACACGGATTCCCACCCCAAAGACACGGAGGAGACGAGGAAGGTGCTCATGGAGTTCCGCAACAAACTGAAGGTGGAGGAGTAGTATTTTCACGGGTTTTTACTCATTACTTAGGTGCTTTTTGGCTGCCGTGGGGATTTCGGCGTTTTGCATGTTCTGTGACTCGTCTCTCATCCGTTCAAATTTAAACGAAACCGTGAAAATTCTGTTCCCGCCGCCCCGATAGGAGGTTGTCGATTGTAAAGCTGGTTGGTGTTGAAGCGGGTTGGAGTTAAATTGGTGATGTCTTCGACCTCTCCTTGTTGCTTGCATGGGCCGTTTTTGGTGCGAAATGATTATAATACGGCTCATAAGCCCGTGTAAAGACGGTATTCCGGGCCCGGAAGAGGGTAATATTCCGAAGTTGTAAATATTTCAACGCAAAGTAGATTCATAATCAAACCAGTAATCTTTTCCATTTGATCCCTAGCTAACCAAACCAAATCTGGCTAACCTTTGGCTTGCTTTGCGTTATCTGATTCACTGGCCCTCATACCCATCATGAGAAACGAGCCCACCCACTCGTTTCCCTCATTGTGCTTATCATCATCCCCACAACCAGACCCTTCTTCCAAACTTCATCCAGCCCACCTCAGAACGGTTAGACACCTTGCATAGAGAACTTTTGTTCACTTCGACCTCCGTATCTTTTTCTGAGCGTGGAGAGGCGAAGGCTGCAAATGTTGCTCTCGATGGCGGTGACCGGGCAGGTTCGCATATAAGACATACGAAAATGCGTAAAGGCCCAACCGGATGGACAAAAGAAAACAGGAAACCAACGGCCATACAAACCGCAACGATAAGTCGGAATATTGTCGGTCCCATGGCCATCTCCGTAGCGGCCGATGAATGAGACGCGCCAAGTCGATCATGGCACAAAAAACCATTGAAAGACTGCATATGAACCCACAAGAAACATGTAGTGCAGCATTCCGCGACCTTTATCCCACGCAGTCCCGTCCACCTTTTCCCCGACATTTTCTCTTTAGACCCTCATCATTAGCAAACCCCCTTCACACCAACCCCTTCTCCAGCGTCTGCACCTTGACCGACCCATCCGCCATACCAAAGTACGCCGCAACCGGCTTCTGCGCTCCTCTCTGCACCTCCAGCCCGCTCTTTCCATAAAACAGTCCATGCTCGATCACCCCCACAATCTTGATCAACCGATCCGCCAACCCATCCACCGTCCAAACGCCGTCCTCCCCATCCTCCTTACCCTCCGGGACCTCTGCCGTCAACAAAGGCTTAAAAGATGCATCGATGACCCAATTCCCATTATCCGTCACAGTCGCCCCCGCCTTCCCCGTGCCAGATCTAACCTTGGCCCCCGTACTCCCCAGCCCCTTCAACTCATCCAACACCCACGGTGCTGCCTTCGGCAAGACCTCGATCGGAATTCCCTTGTACTGCGTGCCTAGCGCGTCGCTGATCTTCCGGAAGTCTGCGACGCAGACAAATTTTCTGGCGGCGGTGGCTACAATCTTCTCCTGAAAGAGACAGGCGCCCCCGCCCTTGATGAGGTTCAAAGCGGGATCGACTTCATCGGCGCCGTCGAAACAGACGTCCAGCTGCACACCGGAGGGCAACTTGTTGATGTAGGCGAGGCGGAGGCCGGCGTTTTCAATGAGTTCTTCGGATTGTGAGCCGGTGGGGTAGAATGTCATGCCCGAAGTGACGGAGTGAGGGAGAGAGGCGATGGCGTCGACCACGTGGACGACGGTCGAGCCACTGCCGATGCCGATGTGGGTATAAGTAGGGAGGAGATGGTCTTTGACTGCTTGGAACGCGGCGAGACGCTTGGATTCCTCGATGAGGGCGGCGGCGGAGGTGGAGGCGGAGACGGCGTCGGTGGCCATTTTGGTGGAGATGTGGAGGGGACGGTCACTGGGAGGTGTGAGTTGGTGAAAGATGGTTTTGGGTGAGAGGAGAGGGGGGGAAATGAGGGTGAGAGCTAATGAGATGCTGGTGAAATAGAGATGGGAAACGGTTGGTTGTGGTGTGGTGCGGTGACGGGATGACTCGGGGCTCGGATCCGGGGGATTGAGAAATTTGTTGAAAAACCTGCCGGAACTCGGGCCGGGCGGACGGGGCACTAACAGATTTGTATGTGAGTGGTAAAAGAAATTGTTATGGAGCGCTGTTTATCTTGGTTAGCGATGACTTAGTGGATTCAGGGGTTGATGTAGGTACGGTTTCAGCTCTATCATCTTTCTGTGAACTCACCAGATTGGCCCTTCGTTTGCGGCCGTTGAACAATGGCCGGGTGACGAACTGATGTTGACGGGTTGAAGTTGGCGACGGCTGAGTGGAACGCGGGGGCAGCGGGTCTTTGTTGACTAACCAAACCGGATCTGGAAGAGCGAGCACCGGACCAGCAACGACGAGCCGTCAAGGACACAATACGATGGGTGTTCATGGATAACTGAGACGGACGAATATTTGCGACAGCAGTCGGCGGATTTTAAACCCAATGGAATAGTAGGTGGGGGGAAATGCTCAATTGGAGAGAAGAGGAATGGCCCGGCCAGGCCAGGTCTAAATACACAAGAAGGGAAAATGTAGGTGGGATGCAGCTTCCAGTTTTTGTGATAAATACGGAAGTCCGTTGCATTTATTCAGTTACCCACAAATCCTGATGTCGTTGAAATGCAAAAGGTCATTGGCCGACTGCCGTGACGCACGGGGCACCAAATTGATGTCACGCCGCAGTTCGCACGAACCGGACAGCCGGATGATGCGGGGTCAATGCGAACCGGAGGGGTCGTGCGGGAGAACTCCGGATTGGGGTCGCGCTTATCGATAAGAGGCAGTTGGAGAGTGCACTAACAATTTCACAGCGTCTTTGGCGTCTCGCTTGACTTGAATTCTCGATTTCATTTCTGCAACGGCCATTTTCTTCACCTACCCTCGACATCAACCGGCAACCGTTTACACCACCAACAACACGATGACCGCACCCGAATCCGCACGACAACCGATTCAAGACTCCGAACGAAAACAAATCAGTGCTGGAACCTGAAATCCAACCTCTTGTTCCCCTTGTCGGTCGTGTTCGCCAAATACTCGAGTCTCTCCTCCGTCGTCATGGCCTCCCACTTGCGCGCCTTCTGCTTGTTGCGGAACACGTAATACGCCTTGGCCAAGATATACAGGACAATGTTCATACAGCAAATAGCCAGCAGCTGCTTATTCCCACGCTTATATAGCGGCGCATCATCTGTTTCACCTCGTCATCAGCATGCTCTCAACACCACAACCAACCCGAACCCTACGAAACAGGCTCCGAGAGGCAACCAAACGAAGGAATCAAGGAAACGAGACGACTTACCCTTCCGATAAATATTCGAACTCACAATCGCCCCCGCCTGCACAAACATATTATAACAAGCCGCCGACACCGTCCTCGACCGAACCGTATTCGAGTTCCTGCTATTCCACCCGACCTGAAGAGGATGGGCATTCGGGTATCCAAGTAACAACGTCGTGACCGCGTAAACTACCCACCGATTCACGCCCGTGGTGTCGACGCTGTTGAGGTAGATCAAGAACGGCAAAGCCCAGATCTGCCCTGAGGCAGCGATGAAGGTCAGCTCCTTAAGGATCTCCCCGAGATAGGTGATGCCCAGCATGGTGATCATGTGCACGACGGTGTACGGGATGGTGAGCAGGTTGGCTTGGAAGGTGTCGAAGTGTAGGCCTTTGAGGGTGAGGGTGAGGTATTGGGCTATGGGCGTCATGGGGATTTGGAAGACTAGGCCTAGGATGTAGATGGGCCTTTTCTTTCGTCAGCAGCATTTCCAAGTGGAACAGTGGACGAGTAGGGACTAACGAGGGGACATACCAGAGATCAAAGTCCTTGAGACTCTGCCAGAGAAGTCTCGGCGTGATCGGTTCACGGTTGTGCATATCGCTTTTGCTTGGGTCGTCGCGGATGACCCGGTTGACAATAATTTTCTCTTCTTTTTCGGTGAACCAGCCGTTTTTTTTGCCGCGGAACCAGCTGGCGGTGTGGCAGGGGCCGGCAGGCATGAGGACGAAGGCGAAGATGCCGATGACAAGTGTCATGAGGCCCTGTCTCCTGTCAGTCAGCACAACGACACATCCTCTCCCCAAGTGGACAATTTGGGGCACTCACCTCAGTCAAAAACAACCACCTCCACCCCGCATGTCCCTGCACGCCTCGCATATGCAACAGCCCATACGCCAACAGCGCGCTCGCAATATCCGCAATACTCATCGCCGTCCAGAAGAATCCCAATCTCAAGCTCAGTTCATGGTGCTTGTAGAAGTAACTGAAGTACAAGATCACGTCCGGGATGAAGCCACCCTGGAGGATACCGAGCAAGGCACGGCAGGCGAGGAAGGAGGTCCGACCGCTAAGCCAAAATTGAGCAGTGGCGACGATGGACCAGAGAACCATTTGCGAGGGGATCCAGCGGTCGGGACCCATCCATTTGGAGACGAGCTGGGAGGGAAGTTCGGAGCAGAGGAAGGCGAGTTTGAAGACGGAGTTGCCGAGGTTGTAGTCTGTGACACGGGTTAAGCAGCTGTATGGGCGGGTGATGGGTCCTGGCGAGAAGGATGGTATGGAGAGGAGGGAAGAGTAAGGGAGAAAGTCCTCAAAACATCATGTGGGAAGAAAGAGAGAAGGAGGTCAAAGAACTGGAAGACAAACCATTCGTCGTCATGTGCAAATCCCCCAAGAAATTGTCCGTCAACGCCTGGCTGATATTCGCCCGATCCAACTCCAGCGCCATGAACATGATGCACGCCCACACCATGATCCGCCAGTCGATCTTGCGGATGAGCCGGTGCTCCTCACCCCATGTCCAGCGCTCGAGGGGATCGAACCGGTGAATGTTTTCCCTTTACATCGCCCCGTATCATCAGTATAGCTGCCAGCAGAAGCAAGAGAAAGAGTAGGGAACTTACCAATCCGGTCGAGGCTGATACTTCTCAGCCGTATCCGGATCATCGAAAACTGAGACCTGGGTGGCAATGGCCGTAGGATCGTAGGACTTGGCTCGTTGGAACCAGAAGCGACGTTCTTCGACTGCTACGCCGAGGGGAGGTATGGAAGAGAAAGATTCTGAGGAGATGTTGATGTCGGACCCTTTCGACTCGGTTGGTGACTTGTTCCTGTCTGAGGGCGGAGAGGTGGTTTTGGGCGGGGAACAGCCTTTTGTGAGGACTGTTGCCATGATTGCTTGCTGGCCCGGCTGGGTGGCTAGTGAGCAGACTTGGTCGCTGTGGTCGAGGAGAAAGAAGAGATGGGATTCGAATCCAAGACTCTCAAACATCCGAGAGTTGGTCGGTGGTACCACAATCACAACAGAAATCTCAAGACGTAAGCTGGGAACTTGGAAATCTACCTCTATATGAGTTCAGACATATTGGGAGGCAATCTACAAAGACGATGCTGCGATAGTACCCCGTTACTGTGAGTAGATTCAGGGAAACGATTTCGACATGGCGACAGAGTTGCACATCATTACAGAGGGATGCACACGATGCAGACCAAGCACACGACGGAATCCGACGTCGTAGCCAGGAATAACGAATAGGATGCCACCTCCCGCAATGCGTACCATTTCAGTCGACCGTGATTCGTCCGTCAACCGAGGAGCTGGTACGGGTTCTGACACGGCAATTCCGCGTCATGGAGGGCTTGGGTGTAAGGTTCGCCACGTCCCAAGATCTCGGCGCTGAGAGGTTAGAGAGACTCAATGGACACAACAACGATGTACCAAGGACGCCGTGATGGTCTGGCCCAGCGCCACGGGTTGATAGACTGTGTAGGCGTGATCCTTGGCTGGTATGAGGTTGGCGTGGGAAGCGATAAGGGTCTGCAACTCTCCAGCAACATCTACCGAATGGGGGAGAACTCCGGATTCTGGACCAAGCCACGAATGCTGCTTTGCGCTTCCTGCTGAGGTGTTCGCGGGGAGTGCAGCCGTAGAGTGGTCAGTTTGAGCCTCAGAGACTGAGCGCGTCACGGTTTGCACCCACGTGCTTCAATTACACGGTTGAGACACCCGAAGGTATCGCCTCTTCCACAACATTTGCAACCATACAACTAGTTTAAACTTAGCTGGAGACATTGGTGTTGGTACAGAACGAGATCTTTACAATGCCGAGCCTACAGTTCGTCGACTACAATCGAGTGTCTGAACACCATTCTCGTCGCTCAATCGCCATCGCATCTCTCGAAATCACGAATTGCGCAAGCCCAGAAATGATTGAAAGGGTTCATGATATCGGAGGCGAGTGAGAGTCGACATCGCGGGGTCCCTTCATCATTGCGTGGAGGAGAGGGGTAGTTATTGGCAATTCGCCAGGTGGTGATGGCGTGCTGGTGTTGACGTGCTCGACCCTGACCCTGACGCGAATGACAAAGGCGCTTCAACCATTGGTCAATTCCAACATCGCGAAAGCAACCTATATGTTGCGGGATGTCGGCACCCTCATTACCAGAGAGGTAAGCACTAAAGGACAATGTCCTCCGAATTAGGTGTCTGTTTGGCAGTCGTACCCGTATCCTCGACCTCTGGCCAACACCGCAATGCCAAGACGACCTACCCGACCAAGCTTTCTCCTTCACGCCGATGCGGGATGGATACATCCACATTACAACGGCTGCGAATAAACGCCCAGATGCACGACATCACGGCGCTCATGTTTCAATCCAATACACCCTCATTCGGCACTTCCCCGCACACACGGTACCGAGACGGCAGCGGACACCGATCACGGAATGATGAAAGATGCTGTTTACGAGCGACTGAAGCATATCGACACGGATTCGCCATATCTCGTCATGCATTGGATCACTGTGATTGGCCTCACGAAGCTGTTGGATGGTGGTCTGGGTGCGATCAACGGAGATGGTCCTCCTTCGAAACGCGGGGACCACAAACAATGCATGCACAACACTCCATGTGGTCTTGTGGGCTCCGATATTATACTTGGTTTTGGACCTGACGATCATCTGTATAAGAGCTCGACTGATCAACCATAGGTACCTTTGAGTCCCTGTTCTTCACTCCAGGTCAGTCATCCAACAACCACTTCCCTTCGATACATCAACACTCATCTCAACACTCTCAAACCAACACACCACCATGGCACCTTCCGCTATCGAGGCCGTCCAGGCTGCCGTCCAAACCACCATCAACGTCAAGAACCAAGCTACCCAGCAGGCTACCCCTACCCAGCACGCTCAGCACGTTGAGCCCCTCAAGCTCTCCGGCGTTCTCGGTCAGTATGAGCACTTCGACGTGACTCCCATCATTGGCCGCGAGTTCCCCAAGGCCAACCTCGTCGAGTGGCTCAATGCTCCAAACGCTGATGAGCTCATTCGCGATCTCGCCATTACCAGTTTGTTCTCCCTTCCCTTCCCTTCGCTTCCTCCCATCCCCCTCTTCCTCCCTACGCACGCCCACTAACCCCCACACCACCACAGTCTCCCGCCGCGGCGTCGTCTTCTTCCGCGCCCAGCACTCCCTAACCAACGACCTCCAAAAACAACTCATCCTCCGCCTCGGCGCCCTAACCGGCCGCCCTCCGACCTCAGGCCTGCACATCCACCCGATCCTCAACTCGGAGCGCGAACTAGGCGGCAACGACCCGGAAATCTCCACCATCAGCTCCATCCAAAACCGGCAATTCTACCGCGACCACGACGACAACAAGTCCGAGCAACTGTCCACCAAAAAGCAGTACACTGCCCAATGGCACTCCGACATTGCCTTCGAGCCTGTGCCTGCCGACTATACTAGTCTGAGACTAGTCCAGCTGCCGAAGACGGGCGGCGACACGCTTTGGGCTTCGGGTTATGAGATCTACGATAGGATCTCGGAGCCGTACCAGAAGTTTCTGGAGGGGTTGACGGCTACTTTCCAGCAGCCGGGATTTAACAAGGCGGCGGAGAGGAATGGGTTTAAGATTTATGAGAAGCCGCGTGGTGCGCCGGAGAATGTTGGGTCGGAGTTGAAGGCCGTGCATCCGGTTGTCAGGACCAACCCGGTTACCGGGTGGAAGTCAGTGTATCCGGTGGGCGGACATGTGAAACATGTGAATGGGGTGACGAGGGAGGAGAGTGAGAGGTTGTTGGAGTGGTTTTTGGAGGGGTTGTTGCAGAGGAATCATGATTTGCAGGTTAGGTTTAGGTGGCAGGGGGAGAATGATATTGGTGAGTGACTGAGTGTTCCCAACCCCGTCCGTGGAAAGGAGGAGACAAGGGAGGACAGAAAGAAAGAAAGCTAACGAACAAACTGGTGAACAACAACAGCGATCTGGGATAACAGGAGTGTCTTCCACACTGCTACCTTCGACTATGATGGATTCGGCGAGCGCTTCGGTAACAGGGCGGTTGGACTTGGTGAGAGGCCGTATCTTGATCCTCAGAGCACCAGCAGACGGGAGGCGTTGGCGGCGGCGGGAGAGCTTGTCTAAGTGGAAGGAAAGGGTGGACTTGTTTGGCTTCTGGTTTGGACTTTTGGCTTTTGAGTTCAGTTTTTATGCAGATCTGCTTTTGGGTAGTTCGTTCTCACAGTATTCCCTTTAAAGGAACCGGTCTCCTCTGCCTTGAGGGAACATCCTGTCATCGGGAATAGCGGAATGTGACAGGCTTCGGCGGATTAAGCGCGGTTCTTGACGGACCAGAGCAGGGTTTGGTTCATCTTTGCCCTCGATGGGACAAGATCGGGACATCCGAAGAATCTGGGTGTGTTCTGATAGCACGCCTGGCCTGGTAGCCGTTGTTTGGAATCGAGAGACGGTGTGTACCTACCAAGGTTACTTTTCGCAAAAATCGGAGTCGGTAGCTGGGTGGCATACGACTATCGCCGGTCCGTCTACATTACCACTAGACCACCGCTGACACCCCTCCTTCTTTACCGATTCCCACTCCATAACGTCGTTAACCTCGTTACCGCAAACCCTCAACTCGTCCACAATCCTCTGCTTCCCTTACTCCAAGACGCAAGTCGATGCATTCTGAACCGTCTTCACGATAAACGTTGTTTCGCCGTGCAATTCTACTCTTAGCCAGATTGGGAAGAGTTCGGTTGGCAAATCATCCGTCCAATTTCGTACCGCAACCAAGCTTGTCACGACTGCCAAGTATGTCATTGACGGTGCGCGCAGCAGTGACGTTGCCGTCGTGAAGTTCGATAGGGCCTTCGAGGGTAAATTGAACTTGTTCAAGTACCACGATACCCCCCCCCCCCCCCACACAAGGCCACCCTCAATCCCCGCCAACATCTCGACAGCGAGGAAATCAACATCTCATCACAAGAGTTACTGCAAGCTCAACAGCAGCAGCAGCAGGAGCAGGAAGAAGGCGAATTCAGACCTCATGCAGTCACAAACCACAGGAAAGGACCAACCGTGCTCCAAAAACAGCCCACCATCCCTCACGCCTACCCTCTTCCCACTCTGATTCCTACCGTATCTCCCGCGTGGCCTTCCATCCATCGCGTTATCCAAACATTGGGCCGAATGACAAGAGCAAACTCACACAAGATGGACCAGCAAAAACCACCAACGAGCGCCTTGTAGAAGAAACCGCTGAGTTACGCCGCCAAAACACTTGCCTACAACAGCAAGCTTCCATCCTGAAAAACATCAGACGCGTGCTGCAACAACAGGTTATGAATCTCGAGATCAACCTACCTAGCTATGGCGCGTCGTGAGGCAGTTCGCACTATCGACAGCTTGCCCAGCTACTTCCCAGCAGCAATCCCCGGCCAATCTCGGTAAAACACAACTAGGTGAGCCAATCACCATTAAGAGTTCACCGAGTCCTCCCCACAAAAGAACGCGGACCAAAATTGGAAGGTTAGGCTAGTTAACGAGAGTTAGCGAGCAAGCCCAAAATGAATCTTTTGACCCCTTGGGGACGACCGGACCCCCTTAGGCCCTTTGACCCACATGTATTTAGTTTGGGCTTCGAGCTAACGAACTGAAGAACCCGAATAAGAAGAAAAAACAACTCCGAGTCCGACTATTCCTGTCGAGGCTTATTTCCGGGTGGGAGTACGAGCCTGGACTACTGGACATCTATCCAGTGCTGGAAGCGAGCTAAAGAAACCGGTGAAGATTGTGGTTAGTGATGACCATCGGAGTTTTTTTTTTCTTGATGTTTGTTGACGACGTAAGCGTTGAACTCCAGTTGAGTCGAGTACTCTGCGAATGACACTGTGAGTGAGGGCTCCCGTGAAGCTTTTGTTGACTGGACTTGAAGCTGACTGGACCTTGAAGCTAACGAAGCTTGGAAAGCTGAGAATGGCGCCAGAACCCACTGAATCCGCCGACCCGACCCACTGATCTTCGTCCACAACTGGGGACCTCCTGGGGAAAGCTAGAAAGAAAGCTGGAAAGCTGCGGAAAGCTGTCGTGCCCGCGGGGTCCGCTACGCCTTGTGGTCCTTGTAGAGAAGACCCCCGATATCTCTTCACTCCAGGTCATAGCCCCAGTCTTCGCGAAGTGTGAACCCCCCCCTCACCTTCCCCGGAATTTGGGCCGCATAGCACCTACCGTACCAGCACACCGGGGCCACCAAACCACACCGGAGAAATGCTAGATGCGGGCTGGGTCTCAATTAGTCACTTGACTAGAGGAGAGATTCGCATGAAATGCTTGACTGGATTCTGCGTGATGAGTAACGTGTACAATGGTGAATATGCCTGACGGTGTTGGGTGTATGCAAATCAAATTGTTCGCTGTCACTCTGTCTGCCATGTCAGTAGAAAGTATCATCGATGATCCCGTGCATCGGATTCTCTACAGCGAGACACCGAAGAAGCAGTACTGTAGCGTCAACAACATTTTCCACGTGGTGGTTTCCACTGTATCAGAAGCGTGACGCAACGCTTTGAGTCGTATGTCCATCAAGACGACTCCATCATCACGCAGTCGAAGCTCGTTAACCGGCGTGACCGGTCAGCAGTGGTCGGAATCAGCATTTTGGAGCCTCTTTTCTTGATCCCTCTTCTTGTCTGCTGCTGTGACGCTTGTGACTTCCCAGTGCCAGCCCCAGATCGATCGGATGGCGTTCAAGAGTTCCCGGTTGGGACTTGATCACAGCTTGGTCAAATGGTTGCCACACCTAGCGCCCAAATACTGGCAAATGAGGGCAGCAGGAGCTACCTTCCTTGAAGGTTGACCGGTGCCAACGAGCCCTTCAACACCACCTTTGCTCACCTCGCTTTCCGGTTCTGGCTCCTCGATAAGTCCAACATTTCCTAACGATAATGCAGATCCTGCCCAACATGGCAATCCGTCAACTCGCTGTCTCTAACCATCGTCCGACAACTCGCGTCGAAGGGACCATTGGACCACTGCATCGCGATGGTTCGGAGAAGTTCATGAAAGCCGAGGAGTCCCATCCATCAAGGGAACCCGTACCCACCTCACCGAAACTGAGACCCGGGACCTGAATCGGCATTCAACTGCCACTGCAGTGCCGGCAGGACAGTGATACCAAAGGTCCAGTATCCCAATGCTTCGGATCCCAGGCTCAGATCCCCTCGTTGCAGCGTTGTTTGTCTTGCCTGTAAGGCGGGACATTCCGCCTGTGTCTCCGCCTTGTTTGTCTTACCCCCTCCGCTGGGACTGACCGTGCATCTTCTCAAGTTCCCTCCCTGTCCTTAGGAGGAGTTACGCACCATTGAGTCCATTCGCTTCTTCAATTTTCCCCGGCCCTCGGTGGCTCCTCCACTTGGGCCACACTGGGGTACCACCCCTTCCCGGAGAATTTCCCACACACCCTCGTCAATGCTCAAGAGGGTCGAATCCGAGCAACTGGACCCTCGATCTGTCCACTGAGAATGCTCGACGATCACCCAGCAAGCCTGTAATGCCTACAAATAACAAGGCCAAGGTAGACTGAGCTAGTGCCATCTAGCGTAACCCGCAGCTTACCAAGGGGGTCCAGATGCCCGTACCATCCCCATAACCGACATCAAGAGATTGGCCAGAAACATGAAGATGGGGGTGGCAAATGTCACAAGATGGGAAATGTGGATGTGGATGTGAGGCGAGTGACAGTGACAACCCTCCCGCACATCCTTCTAAGGAGAGACACGGGTAGGCGAGTGAAGGTTCCCCGTACCTGTAACCTAACCCCTCTCAAACCTGTCTGTGGTCCCCATCCATTCTGGTGGGTTGGCAGGAGGGCATGCAATGCGTACGCGTGTAGCGCCTGCCTGAGAAAGGTGTTATTGGCGCGATCATCAAATTTCCACTCTCCCACCACTCACCAGGATAACGGGAGGAGGTATTATGGCCAAGTTCGAATCCTTCGGCGAATAATTGCATGGAAGACAACAGACGTGTCATCTCCATGGCTCTCACCCCTTCAGCGGCAGGCAAGCATCCATGATCCCCATGGTATCGTGATCAACATCAGATTTCATGACTCCTCGATGGTTGGTCCCATATAGGTGGTGTAATATCGTGAAGTTGGGTTAAAAGCCCCGAAAGAGATTGGTTACCATCCCTGACCGAGGTCGAGCCGGTCAGCCGGCTCCCAGGGCAGGGCAAGGGGACCCCATTGCCAAGCGAGATCTGTAAGTGTGATCTGCCAATATGGAGCCTCGCTCGAACGTGGTGTCGGGGTCTGTTTTTTTTATCTTTTTTACTACACGTGTATGGTGTGGAGGGTAAGTAAAACCTGTGGGTCAGGTCGTTGCACACAAAGTGCCCACGAAGCTTTGGCTGTGGTGGTTCGTGCAAGGTACCTGACAAGGGGGTTTTACTTTGGCTCGCAACCCAGTATCCCGGATACAATGTGGAAATCGGTGGTATGTGGGATATTTCTTGGGTCGATATACGATGTTTGCCCTGTACATAGGCCTTTGAGGATCAGGATGCAAAGAGGACTTGTTGAGCTGAAAGACGCGTGGGAAGCCTGTACGGATGGACGTCCGTGAGGGACTCTCTGCTCTGCACCTTGGTGATATCCTAGCATGCTGATGCACAGTGAACTTGGCCGACGAAATGACTGTTCAACATACCTACCAGACGGCACGTAAATGGTGTGGCTTGTGACAGAGTGATGGAATGACAGAACCCGAGAGATCTATCCAAATGTCAAGAGTGAGCCATCTTGCTGTGACGTGACATATGCAAGGCGAAGCCCTTGCAAGAGGATTGGACGAGGTGGCTAGAGTCGCCGACGCAACAGAAGAGAGCGCAGGAAAATGCGCCTCAAATGTTTGAAGGCTTGGCGGTGGAAGTGGTTATTGAAGGCCTAGGCGGCAAAAGCAATTCCAAATGCCCGGACTGGCCAGGGTCTTGGTGACCGGGGAGCTATCGCAGTGATTTCAAGATGCAGTCGATGACAACCGGGGGTTGCAATGTCGCTTATCCGAGCCTCTGGTCCTCTGGCGGCAATGGTCCTGTGGCGGCAATGACATGTTTGCTGAAGTTGGGTTAAGGTTTGGCGTTTTGGCGACATCGTCATCTCAAACATTCACATCCGCCCCCGTGGGGAACCAGACGAGGTGCGCATCATGGCTGTGTTGACATTGCGCGGTTTAGGAGACGTCACGGCGGTTTGCCTCGATTCTCGATTCAGCGGGTTTGGCGTGAAACCCCAAAAGAGACCGATCGCGCAGCAAAGTGACAGAGCCCACGTTATCGCTTGGATCGGAGGTTTGCGGCATGGTCGACGGCTTGGCCGGACAGCGGTGACGACAGCTGCGCCGTCTTGTTGGTTGACGTCGCGTTGCGATTCCCAACTGGTCCAGGGTGCTGATGCGCCAAGTCCCGCCAAAGAGATCACCAGTGCCGGCGCCGGGGATCAAAGGAGGCACTAGAGGCTCCACATGTCCCCGACTGACGTGAACTTCGGGCACCACGGTTCGCGAAATGGCTGTCAGCTCTCAGCCAGTGGACAGCCAGTCCGAGCGAGCCAGCGCGAGCCAGCCCTTGGGTACATGGGCGGACGCTAGCATCGGAAACCGCAGGAATGGTTTGGGGCACCATAATGCCAGGTAGCAACCAGGGCACCTCGTTCCTGGTCGGCGATCAATGCATCTAACCCCAGCCAGATCCGAGCGTCTCCTTCTGTTTCCATCAGCTTAACGCCCGACCCCCGGGGGTGAGCGAAGGACCACCAAAAAGGGGGCTCCGAGTGAACACCTAACCTTGAGCAGAAAAAGCAACGAGTGCCTTAGCACCCAAGCCCTGAAATTACCGCTACCGCAGGTCCGTCAGCGCTGAACCTCCCTCACCTCCTTTGTCAATCTCTCGTCGGTATCCGTATAGGCAAGTGCTTACCGCAGTGAAAAGGAAACACTAACACAGCTCAACAATCGGTGGCAGGGATACCCCATCAAGTCGTTCCGCACTCTCGCACGCACGAGACGATAATGGAGAGGGAGAGAAGAGCCGGGTGATCGATCTCCGGAGGCGGCTGCAGCAAACAGGGCGCCTCTGTACCAAAGAGGCAGTCCCAAAGGGCGACACGGCCCAATAGCGGCAAAACCATGGGCCCAAACCGCTCTTGTAACATGGTGCAAAGAGCCCGTTTGGGATGCTTGGGGAAATCCCAGAAGGACTCACCGATGTTTTGCGAGAAAATGCCATCAGAATGGGTTCCCTGTGCAAGCCAAGCCACCGAGCCATAGATGGCGGGTGGAGGCCCTGCTGGGCCGAAGGGCCGTGGAGGGAGCATGCTTTGGCGGCAGGCAGTCTCTCATTGTGAGAGGCATTATCTTTCTTCAGCTTGCCATCTCGCCAATCCATGAGAAAGTGCAGCTCCAGCCGGGCAGATTTTGCCAATCGCAAAGGGTCTTCGGCACCGAAGTGCTCTTGTGCACCAAATAACTATGCACAGAAGGAGATGTGAATGGCCACACCCACAAAGGTGCACAAGAGTAAGAGGAGGCGGTCTCGGGCCCGTGTTTGGGGTGGCCAAAGTCGATGGAGTTGCACTCATCTCCCAGTCATGGCCCGTTTTGGAACTGTGCGAACGTCGGACTGAGAATCCACGTGTTAATGTCCGTTCGCCCTCCCTGTTCTGACCGCTTGAACCAGTGGGCGTAGTGTAGAAGCCGCAAGCACCGTGCCGTTTTGATCTGTGGAATAAGCAGGCTGTCCTTCCCCATGAGAGCTGCCGCATGCCTTCCGCCTTTATGAGATCTACAGCGAGACCCCACGCATTTTGCCCTTGTCAATGATCCGGTGTCCATCCACAGTCGTCGGAAACAGTTCGTGGCCGTGACTGCTCAGTGTTCAGAGCGTAACTTCTGTTTACCCATCATCCCAGCTGTCAAGATGACCATGAGACCCATGATATCCCGGTCATTGAGGTAGAAAGCAACACTACGCGATCGTATAGCTCCCATGCTGGGCCCGTAAAACGTTACAGCGGTTGCCCACTGCTACCGGCGCGATTTAACTCCGCATTTGTTATTCACTTCTCTCCCGACGAGGGCTCATGGGGACACCTAACCGAGCGTGGTCCTCCCATGTTTTGCTGGTACTCCCTGCCGCATAGCATGTACCGATACTGCGAGTCATGGGGGGGACCTCCCGATAGAGCGCGTTTGCATCATGTCATGTATCTCGCCGGCTGGCCAAAACTTTTGCTTGGTCCGGGGAGATTCAACCCGGATATCTGCGTCTGAACGAGGAGACACGCGGGGACGAGCATGATCATGCTTCAAATATGTGGAGTCTCCCGGTGCTTTGGTTATGGTTGAGTCGTAGAGTTTTGGCAAGGGGTTCACCTCGGCGGTTGACAGTGCCCTGGCCGCTTCGTCCTCCGTTTTTTTTGTGTTCAGAAACCAGCTATGATCGAGCCGCTGGATCCTGCCATCAAGAAATGTGTGCTGAGACACACTGAGGGTCGAAATAACACGGATCGGACGGCCAATCAAAGTGGCGAACGTAGCAATACCGTTTCCCATGCACTGTTGCTTTCTTGTCGTTCCGTTTGAGCGTGATGCGCCCTCCCGCTACCCACTCCACCCCCACCGTATCTGGTGATTCTGGAACGGCCCTTGACTCAGAGAAACAATACCATACCAGCAGGCCTTGGCCCTCCAGCAGAAACGTGATCGAACCGATCGTTCCTTGTAATGAGACCATGCAGACACAAGGAATAAGATCCGGTATCGCTCACACAACGGAATAATGTCTGAGATTTAGCATTCGAGGCACCCGCCGTGGCATGGTGAAGGGTGTTGGAAAGCGGCATAAGGTTTTGGCCCTGTGGTTGACGAGCAGCACGTTGAAGAAGTCGATCAAGATGCCATTGTCCAATCCCGTGATATTGTCAATATCAATGTTCGGAGTGTTGTTGTCGAGAAGCCTGAGGAGACCTTCCCTGTTGGTGGCGTGTATAGGCTGACGATCGGGGCGAATGACCGCTTCCTGAATTCCATCAAGGCTTCCCGAGTGATGTTGAGAGAAACAGATAAGCGGCACTGTCTTGGGGGAGGAGAGAGCATGGCAAGACTTTGTTTACCCAATTTGACACTGGATCAAGGTGACACCGAGCGAGGCGCTGCGGTTCCCGCTGAGCTGTGTCATACGGACGTAAGAGTTCGTAAGCAGCAGCTCATACACCCTTTATAGTGCTCGCATTACTGCAGGATCGAGGGGGGAAAGGAGATGAAGTGGGCTTGCGGCTAGGTGCAGGTTGAGATGACAGTAGTCAGTGCATTTTCGAAGTACGGCAGCTACTGCGAAGAACTGAACTCGGAGCAGTGTCATGGTCCGAAGGCTCCATTAACCATCATCAGCAGAGTCGATGGCAATGACCACGGTGGCACAACAAACCGCTTGATTGGAAGAGCCGGCAACTTGTCAGATACACGTGTTGATGATAGATGCGTGAGGAAGCTTGGTATGTAGCTGACCCGAGGAATACAAGATGGTGTTTCAAGAACCGATGAGGCGCACCGCACGCAGATGGACGCTCTATCGGAAATCGACATGTGTGTAATAAGATGAGGGCGCCTGCGCCTGGGTACGCGCCTGCATTGGTGGTGAAACTTGGCATTGCGAGGTACTCAATAAGTCCGGGATTGGGGGTTGGGTACGGCCGTTGATGTGTTTCAAGCCTGGTCTCCACGATTAACTGCCTATAAACGTCGATCCAGTCGGCATGCGAACCCTGACAGTCATTGTCGAGGTGAAGCTGTGGCGGAAGCCCTAATCGTCATGACATGGCTTTGGCTGACTCGAGGATCGGCAACCGGTTAACGGGGCGCGTTTCCGCGGTCCTGATGTTTCCTGTCAGTCCATTTGCCGTACGCACATGGCATTCAGCGATTTGCGATCGTCTTTTGCAGCCAAAACTGGCCTGAAAGAAGCGGCACAGGGGTGTAATTCCAGGGTGTCCGATGGCGGCTCGCAATGCGGAGGCGCATCTGACAACGGACTCGGCCGACCATGCCGAATGGTGACAAGGCATTGCTGGCAACCAACCAATTCAGCGACAAAAACCCGGTAATTGTCTGTAGGACTCGTGGATGGCCGGTCTATCCAAACGGGCGGAATGGGCCACGTTCAGGATGCTGAAATATCAGCGAGCAGTCTCCTGGAAGAACCGGTTAGAGTCCTGGTCTCAGGATGAATCAGGCGTGTAAGGTACGTACCTGTACTGTGGTGGGTGCAGGACATGGGACAGATAGCAGAGTTGCGAAATCTGCGACATGGTGGTTGCACCGGATCACTACCGAACGAGATCTGCGCTAGCGAGTTTCTAGAGTTTGTCGAGGCATCTCGGCCACCACGTCGACCAAGACCACCAGAGGGATGAAAAGGCAATCATCGTGTACTTGCAGCATCTTTGCCCAGGGGCAAGTCCAACTAAACCGAGTTTGGGGAATCCAGCGATATGGTCGGAATCCAGAGGTATGTACAGTTGCAGTGCACAAGGTGAACGGCGGTGCAACGCAAGGGTCCTGTGTAGGGTACCGGTACAGCAGCACCAGTCGAGTGCCTCTTCAGCGACAGGGGCAGCGGCCAGGGGTGGCATTTACAATAGGCTAGGAATTGCTCTTGCCCCTGCCGTCCCAAGAGCCCTACTGACGGGATGATACGTGCTTTCAGATTGAATCGAGCACCTTGCCGCAATAAGGCTGCTGGCCTTGGGTCCTCGCATCATGGTTGGATCTTGGACATGTTGCTGGGACGGGATGGTGCTATCTTCAAAAGCATACGCATGTCGGGAACGTGTTGGATCTGGGCTGCGTGCTTTCTCTTGAGTACGGCCGTAGAATCGTGGCGAGAGAGCAGAGAGAGACTCGAGGGACTTTTTGTCTCTCTGTCATGCAGTAGTTTGTCTGCTCGTCTGGGATCCTGGTCGTGATCTTCAGCAACGATTGATCCCGACATCTTGGGTGTCCCTGGTCGCCATCGCCCGTCCCTGGGCAATCCCCTGGTGTTGTGGTGGTGCAAAGGCTGCAAGTTGACTTCAGCCAGGAATAGCTCTCCTGTCTACTTGTTGACACTTGACGTTTTTGCCCTTTTTGTGCAATGCCGATTCCGTCCGTCTGTCCGTCATTCATTAGCGTCCGTGTTGGTGACATTGAGCATGTTGACGCCGCCGTCCAGTGGAAATCGGTGCCGAGCACTATTTTTCGTGTTGCAGTCCCGACTTTTGTTCTCGTCTTACAACCCGGGAGATGAAGGCGAGGGTCATGGCTGGCTTGGCACGTCTGCGTAACATGTCGCGCTTGTCCGTCGAAATAGCTTCTTTGATTTTGTCTTGATCAAGTACGAGGAGACGGGAATGATGACGGGAAGTGTGGTGTTGCGATGTCGCAAAGTAAAAAAAGAGAAACAGAAATGTGGTGGGGCTTGGAGCAATGGCGGATGGTCAGTGGTCAATGGATGGCAGCAGTCGAGAATGGAATTGTCCACTGAAAGATGAACTGCCAAGTGGGGTCATCTGTGTGCTGGCAGCTGATGAGAGGCAGTCGGAAGCCGTCAGTGCTTGGTCTGATTTCAAAGCCGTACTTTGATTGGGCAGAAAGCAGCTTAAAGTGGATCCCTCCTACTCTGCAGTTGTTGCTCTTGGGAGTCTGAAGCAGCTTGCCGGAAGGACCACTGCATGAGCGCGCCTTCCTCACCATGAGCCTCGCACATTGAGAGCGAGTATTTGAGACCACAAAGATGGAAGGAGCTCAGTCAGAGTTTTCAGGAGACGCAAAGCCATCGCTTGAATGGAAAGTACGACAATGACCGCCAGCTGGCAAAACGGAGGAAATGGGCGTGACGGCCAGCTGTCCGGGTGACTGATGGCAGGTGGTGGTCATTCAACATCACCACTCTCGAGAGTCCGTGCAGGCCATTGTCCGACTTCCATTGTCACCACCCAGGTCATCCACCACTGGACACCTACTCTCTCCGCCATGACCGAGATTTGCATGTTACCTGCTACAACACCCAACTGCCAGCGCCGACGACACCCATTGCTACACCAGCATCCCGAACTACCGAAATGACTTTTCTTCAACAGGCGGGAGACTGGAGGCGGCACTCCCGGCGGCAGCAACCTTGATGACGAACACCACCGCCACCGTGGTTGTCAAGCAGGAGAGATCAGAGGAAAAGGAGAAGGGGAGGGGAGAAGAGGGTGGACAGGAGGGAGAGACTGAGGAATGGTACCCGAGGAGACGACGGACTGCCAGTCCTGGCCAGGACCAGTACCAGTGCTACGGATGGTCAACGGCCCCTTGCGGCTCGGTCACGTCTCGCGATACACAGCCCCGACAGGCAATGATGGACTATTCCCACAAGGCCCCCCGGCACCGATTGCTTGTCGGGCATACTGGCCCCCTGGCCTCCGAGCAGCATTGCCTATGGAGCAAGGAGCATGGTCTACCAGCAGCATCTGTGTTGCTGTGCTTCATGGACCGCTGCGATGGATGCTGGACAGGAAAGCAATCCAGGCTGCACCCCTCGAGAGGATCTCTCGAGTGTACGTCCGTATCAGCCACAGTCCAATACTGCTTGTTCAACCACACCTGTGGCCTGCATGTCGTCAGTCCCCCCATGTTGCCCCAAGCCTGATCCCTGGAGAGAAAGCTCAAGAGACATACAGCCAAGACGGAACCCTCCAGTGCAGTTGCAGTTGCAGTTGATTCAGCGGTGATGGTGCTAACGTTTTTTCGAGCAGACCCAACCCGTCCACCACAGGTCTAGTACAGCTACATACAGAACATGCAGCGACAAGAGCGCCTCCCACCTTATTTGCGGCCATGGCTTGCTGCTCCAGCCCGGCTCTGGGTGAAGCCTCATCCATACCGTCTACCGTCATAGCAACCCCCATCCTGATAGTGCCGGGTTACTTGCTGGGGATGGGTCGATGAGAGAGATGCATCTTGATCACTCTAGAGCTGGCTTTCCCGGTCTCACCCCTTCCTAGTCAAGTCGTCAACTGCGCGCCGGGATGCCTTTCCCAGGAACTACCGTACTCTGTCGGGTACCGCTCTCGAGTACCCAGTCAGCGTACTTACTGCAACAGAACTCGCACTTGGGCATCGGACTGCCATCATCGAATCCCTATATCTTGTGATCCGGCCCTCTCCTTCCTCTCAAAACCTCATCATCCCACCTGGCTATATCCTCCTCTGTCTTGTCTCGGCTATCGTGTTCTGGAAACCACACAAACACCATCCTCTGCCAGACTGCCCGAACATACACCTTCTCAACCAAACGTCTCCGCGTCCTCAGAGCAGGCCAAGAGACGACATCACCCCCACTCTTCAGTTGTATCTCGATTACGAAAAGGCGGCCACCTGTGGATTGCGATTCGTCCTGTACCACCCGCACACCGCCTTCTACAAGTCCTACGCAGACAATGCGGATCGCCTGCCAGTAACTAATCAACGACAAGGCATAGAGCTACTGCTAGGTGGCAAGGATATCGTCTTTTGGGAGGATTCCAACAACATCGACAATCCAAAGCCAGCCGGTACGTTCCTTTTCCGGTCATGCCCCATTCCATATACTACTCCGTTCGCTACGCAATTGCGTCGCTGCATCACAAGACGGCTCGACAGATGCCGTGGGATTTTGGCGCGTATTGGCATTGGCTTTTGGCGCAATCCTTTAGCGGCCCAGTCCATGCGCTAGGAATTACACGCGCGCTTGGGTGCTTTCGAGATGACAACAGCAAAAGAAGCTACTGCGTAATATTTTGGCAGACAGACGGACGTGGGGTCGCGGGTCAAGCAAGTACCGGCAAATCTCTGTCTGGAAGCAACCAGCTCTAGGGCTCATGTAACCTCACATTTGCAGCATGCACGGGGGAGGCATGATCTTTGTCCCTCCCACGGCGCAGTTGCAGCTCCGTGGGATTCCCGATGATCTCCTTCTGTCGACCTTCTAGCTATTGGGTGGAATGCTCGCTGACCAATCAGGGCTATAGGCTGCCTCACGCTGCACTCTTCTTCGTAGCGCACCCTTCCCAGCTGGACAGAAGACGCAGCCGCCAAGAGGGATCGTGTACAGTCTAGTCTACTCCCTCTCTCGGAGCCCTCGAGACCGCATTACTTTACTCCGTCCAAAAACACCAGATATTGGCAGATAATCATTTGCACATCATCTCCCTTGGGCGACGCATCACCATCATCGACCGAGATCTCGGTCCTATCTTGCTAGCGAGCCGGCAGATTGCAAGTACATGGGCCTACCAAGATCTACACTTCCCCGGTTCGTTCCCATCAGCAGCAATGTCCAATGATCGCTCTGGCTAATACGCCTCGCAGACCCATCTATCCATCCCTGCGCCCAAACCCCAGGCGACCAGCCAGCCCTTCCGTTCCGCTTAACTATCCCTGCCCGGCGACCCCCTGCTGCTGTCCGCCTTTTCAGACCCCCCCTTCGCCCTAGCTGCATACGGCAAGTTCCTAGAGGAGACTACATTCACCCCCCCTGGGTGCAAGCGTCCACTTACACGGCGCTAGTCTTCCTCATTCAGGTCAGCTTCCCCATTCCTCTCGTCCCCTGCTTTTACGCTTGGATGGATCCTTGCCCTCACATTTGCCCACTCCGTGCCTTTTGTCTTTTGCAGTGCTTCTTTGGCATGCCTCTTTTGGCTCTGAGGTCGTGTTGGATTTTATTAAAAAAGCAACTTTTTTTAATGAGATTAAAATCCCTCCTTCCGTGGCCCCTAGCATTAGCATATTCCCAGTCACATTCGTCACTGAACTTGACCAGAAGAGGTCACTGGGTACGTTGACTTGGTCCCCCATCCCATGCTTGCCTCCCATCACACACCACACCCCGCCGAGAGGTGATCTGCCCAATGTCCAATTACCCTTGCATGATTGGCATCTCCCCCTCCAAAGACAACAACATAACAATCTTGCATTAAACGGCTTGAGTTCAGACGGTCCCCCTGTCTACCCGCTCCCACTCCCTCTCCGCCTTGATCTACCTGCCTTTTCGACGTCGTCATCTGCCGTCTTGACAGGAGCAAAAGCGCAGCTTGGGCAGCTGCACACGAGAGAGAGAGATCAAGATACCCACTTATAACTACAGACAGGGACAAGGTACCCTCCACAGCAAGGACATACGGAGTGGAGACGAGCCGGGCGGGTGATGCGCGACTTGCCGTCAGATTCACCTTCTTAGATCTCAGACATCCTCCATTCCTGAATCCATTTCTGGCCTTTACTTCCGCCGCTTACTTTTCGTTCTCCAACCTGCCCCAGCAATGAAAGGTCTTGGTGGTCCGTTCCCCTGATCCCTTTCCATCATCGGTCTACACATACCACAACACCCCGATCCCCCAGAGACAAGGAAAGCTTCTTAAACCCTTGAGAACCAAGTGTCTCGTTGCTGTCTCGAACACCATTATCCACAGGCTCTCTCGTTTGACTCTTGCTCTCCCTCTTTCTCGCCGCCAACCGACGAACCTGCACACACGAGACCCACTGCATCTGATTGCAAGTTCTCTGACACTTCAACCATGCGAACAGGTTCGGGATAGCTGCATCAAATCAAATCTCACCCCAAGCATCAAGGATTCAGCGTACCAAGGTAGCGCTTCCGACGGTCACGGCTCATCTTCCGCCAGTCGAACAGCCAGCAAATAAAGGGTTGGTGACTTTCGTGTACGTTCATCTCTGTCTCCTTTTATTACTACAGTCATTCCGTTCCTCCATTTGGGCCAAAACCAGAGCTAATTGCCTCCACTGCTAGCATCTCTCACAACTCATCACACACTCCACGCGGCCCCGCGAAATCACCCATCACAATCTACAGTCATCTCAAATTAGTTTGAATGTCGGCCCTCAAGTTCCAACAGCCTCTTTACAAGGTGTACGAGGTAAGTCAACCTTGAGTCAATACTTAGCCGACAGTCCTGCCACCCGCATCTCAGCCTGAAACTCGAGGCTAACACATGTTCTCACCTTGACACAGCCCGGCTATCATCCACAACGGACCATAATAGTCGACGAGCAAATCGACTCTCCGGAGACACTGACGATTCGACTAGAGGAAGAAGCAGCACGAAACGGTGGGGACCTCGGCGGGAATTCCCCGAATGGTCTCCTGCCCATGGCTGCCTACAAGACTCACCTGCAAGGTGTGTGCCTACTATCCATACTACTGCCTATAATACGGACAAGTGCTAATGCGGCCATGTTTGCCTGCAGGGTATGCAGAGTCCACATACCCGCCATACGCGTCACAGCCATTTGCATCACAACAGACCGAAAATGCCGCTTCCATTAACCAGCTTGCCTTTGCGGCCAATAACGCCGTAACAGGTCAATACCTACCTCAGACGGGCTCAAACCTTACCGTTCTCTCTTGCCATCCAGGCACTGGAACATACGGCACAAAGGTCACTCTGAGGGTGTCCAGTCAATACGATATCCTATCTGGGACCATGGCAGCATCAACACCATACGTCTCCATCACCTTTGGCTCGCATAGATGCCCCGCGCAAGTCCATCGAGGATCCCCAGATGCGAACGGCTCCTGTATCTACATCGTCACGGCCGACGCGCCCGAGTTCTTGTCAACAGGGTGCCCATCGCTCAGCAACGTGCCTCTATCTTTGCTTGTTGAGAGCGCAAACGGCAGTGAAATCGCGCGGGTACCAAATGCCGGCATCTTCTCCTACAGCGATGGTCAGGGTGGAGTTGGTAGTATTGGAGGTTCCGGTGCCGGGAGCCCGCCTGACCTGGGTAGCCCCAAAACTCGGTCACCCGCCCACCGAGCAAGCCCACCATCTCACGGCCTGCATCTTCGAACAGATGCTGTCAGCCCAACAACACACCATGGTCTTGAAGGGGATTCGGCTACAACTACCTACGGATTCCCTCCTGGTGTCTCTCCGGCCAGTGCTGTACAAGCACAGACCTACGGCCAAAACAACAACAGCATGCTTGGGGCTTACCGAAGCGCGTCCTTCTCTGAGCAGTATTCCCGCACAGGACCAGTCTTGCGGTCACCGCACGGTACAGGATGGGGCTTTGGCGGACCTATGGAGTCGATACGAAGCCCGGCAACAACCATCCCTCATCACCCCCACACAGGATTGACCCGAACGAGTTTGTCGGGTATCAGCTCATCATCCAACGCACCGACCCTCACAAGAACAAGCACGATTCCTCAGCAAGGGGGCGCTGGCGGGCCTGGCGGTGGCGGCGGTAATGGCTACGGATACCCCTTGTATCAGAACAAGGCCACGCTCAACATCGTCGGTGACCTTGGGTCGATGGCAGAGAACTGGACCCAGGAAGAGTTTGAGAACAAGCGGAGGATCGTCATGTTCGACAAGTCGCAACACGGCGCGGTTCTCACCACCCGGTTTAAGCCGGTCAACGTGTCGGAGAGGCCTTCAGGCGCCATTTGCATCAGCTGCATCTGGTGGGCTGAAAAGCAGGAGTGCTACGTTACATCGGTGGACACGATCCATTTGCTTGAGCAGCTGGTTGCCGCACCCAACCGATTCTCAGTCGAGGAGAGGAACAGAATCCGAAGGAACCTCGAAGGATTCCGGCCCTTGACGGTCAGCAAACAAAAGCCGGATAGCGAGGAGTTCTTCAAGGTCATCATGCAGTTTGGTAACCCCAAGCCGAGAAACATTGAGAAGGATATCAAGGTGTTCGCGTGGAAGATCTTGGATCAAGCGTTGAAGAAGATCATCTCCAAGTACAGCACTTCCCCATCGGCCCTTAGCATTCCCACCGCACCATCTGCACATGGTCCCCTGTACGGCCTGCCACCCACACCAAGCTCAGTCTCCTCTGCCGATCAGTCTTCAACGGGGTATATGGGTGCTGGTCACCATCTCGCCGACTCACTGGCAAGTCCACGGCCTCTTGGTGGCGCCTCCTCATGGACGCCGTATGGGACTTCGGGCAGGACCATGTCGCCATCACTAAAGACCAGCTCCCCCATGTCGGTGCCTGGCCTCCGCATCTCGACCCTTTCAGGCGTGTACGACAACAGAGGATCCACACAAAGCCTTGCATCGCCGTACGGTATGACGAGTTCAACACAGCATAGCCCCCATTCGCATCATGTCCAAGGCAATTATGTACAGTCTGGGGTGTCGGTATCACAGGGGCCGCGCGCATGGGATTCCAGCTATGGTGTGACGGATAGCTATGCCGCCGCGCAAGCCAGCCACACCCATGGCCAGGTCTATGGTGGCGGAGCCTATGGGGACGTACACCGCGCCTAAACCGGCAATCCGATGCGATAGCTCTCTCTGCCTGGCGACCAGGAAGCCAAGTGTAAAAGGCATCTCTGGGCATTTTGTGAAGCTAACGGTTGCCCATGAGTCATTTGCACAACGGTGTTGTAGTGGGGTTGCAGTGGGCGATGATACGAAGCAACCAACCTCCATGGCAAGCTTCAAACGACATGGAAATCTTTGATATCAAATATCATGTCTACAAGCTACCGGAGCGATCTTCAGTTTGGTAACCGCATCTTGCCATCTTCAATCACAAGACTGTTGGCTGCCTCAACTACCAGTCAGTCAGTCCCATGCGGAGTGGTTCTTCCTCTGATACGGCATTCTGGGAGTGGAGCGGGAAATGATCAGCTGGTTGGTGGCATCGACCAATCACGGCGCGACTCGACCCACCCTTTCGGAGGCCCAAGGCATCTCGGGGGTATCCCGAGGACATTTTGCATCCTACCTCGCCGATCACACTTGCTTTCGCATTGATACCGAGGAATGCAGATGATGGATCCGTTTGGGTGGAGCAATATTTTTTTTTTTTTTTTTTGGCAGACGACTCTACCAGTACGGTGGTCACATCCCAGCGGTCGTCGCTTATCCATCCGAATGCCGAGGAGGTCTTTCGGTCGGTCTTGGATTGCGGCATTCCCTCCCCAAGCCAAGGTCGTCATCCCATTTCGAAGTGGTGTGCGAACCATGTCCCCGTGGGTTGGGTGTGTGACATGCATGGCATGCTTGGTGCCGTCGCAGGCAATCTGCCTTCTGCACTCCTGCTTGCTGCCGGGTATCGAGACTAGTGCATGTCCAAGGCAAGGCGCAACGGGAAGCAAGCAAGCAGGCAGGCTGCTGGGCGCAACGTCGTGCATACTATGTGTGGACAATGCGCCTGTCAAAGTGGAGTCGCATCGTTTGCTCGATGGCACCACCGAACCGGAAAATCGCCGGACTGATTGACTGAATGCGCGTACAACATGAGTGCACAAAGTTGAAAGGAATTGACAGGCTCCTTTACCTAGGTGTGCTGATGTGGGAATGGGCGCCGAGATGACGGTGTCTGCTGAAGATGATGGCACAAGATGTTGTGTTGCGACGATGAGGGTACTACAAGGCTGGGCTGTGGTGTGCTGCGACGCTTTCTGTACTAGTGTTACTGCTTTTCTCTTCATGTTTTGTTGTTGCTTGTTCACGCTGTGGTTGGGGAGTGATATACCCTGCTTTTGCATCTTGGTTATGGAGATTTGGACGGTTTACTTTGTTCTGTTGTTTTTTTTCATCCGGCGCGCGCGGGGAATTCGGATACGGTGATGGTTGGATGGCGGGATCTACTTTGGTGTTTTGGAATCGGTGTGGCTTGGTTGGATGGAAGTTTGTACTACTCTACAGATTTAGTGACAAGGCAGGCGGATTTGGTGTTTGGATCTAATTCATGAGATATCTTGAGTATTTTATCTTTGCTTCTGATTATGATGGTGAATTGCATGCATGTGCTGGTCATCGGATTTGCTGGCTTGCTGGATCAGTGAACAGGTCCCGAAGCCGATCCGCGTTCCGTGTGTTGAAGCAGACTACCGTCTCGGCAGTCGATCCACACATGGACCCCAGTCATGTATATATATATCGAGGGTCTCCCTCTCATCATTCACCTACTCTTCTTTAGCTCTTCAGTCAATCAATCAAGGAATTCTCTTGCCCATCCTCTGCCTCAAATTCCCTGTGCCCACTCATGTGCTCCAACACCGTGGTAGCATCTCCAGATCGGATCGGGCCCCGTCCTTGGCGGATCCCCCACCGCAGTCCCGGCCGGCCCCGCCGATGGTTGGTTGATGCCCGAACAATCTTTGTGGCTCCGTTTATCGACACCATGCCGGTATTCTTGCCGCATATTTAAGCAAGACGAAGAAATCGTTAGAGGAGTCGTCAAACAATTTAGGAAGGAAGGAAAAAACAAGAACACAACCAAGAACGAACGAATCGGGCAAATTCCTGCATTTTTTTTCTTTCCAGCGGCTACAGTAAGTATGGAAGTCTAGGTGGGTCCGTCACTTACACAGGGCAGGTGCCACTCGCAATTTCCCAGCACTGCAGCGGGCATGCGCCGTCCGCTATCAACAGTAGGATGATTGATGATGGCCCGGCCCATCTGTTGTTTATTTGATAACTCCCAAGAAGCTCTAGAGGGGCCAAATGTCCGGGTTTCTTGTTGTATTAACCTCTTTTTGCGCTGCCATGATTTGGGAATCATCTTCAAGTTCCGTTCGTTCTTTACCTTAGGTAGTTGCAGCGTTAGAGATAAATCAAAATATAGTCAGCAAATACAAATAAATATAAATTGTTTGCTGCGATGCCCTGACTGACCTATAATGATAGTATCAGTACAGGGTTGCTACAGTGAACTATGCACTTGTAGCAGAGCGGAGCGGAAGCGGTAGGAAGTACGACGGCAGTGCTGAAGGAAGCAGCGTAGTTGCAAACAATAGAAGGATATTGTAAAAGAGGTCTTAGAGAGAACTGTCACACGGACATTGCCCACAGTCCAGGGGTTAGGGTCACAAGGCTCAGCAGAGCCTCAACGCCTGGCATTAGCCTCAAGATGCCCGGTGGCATCCGGCCGCAACACTCACCTCGGTCGGACCCTCGGCCGGACCCTCGGCCACTGGCACTGCTAACCCGAACCCCTCTCGATACCATCGGGCTAGCAAGCCAACCACGGAAGACGCTGATGAWACACCATGAGACAATCCCCAGTCATCCCAGAAGCAACCCCAGCCAACCAAGCAAGAAGCAGGGCGCCCAGATGAAGRACAGCGCCAGAAGGAAGATGAAGAATGGATGAAGGCATTCAGGAGATCCACATGTATGATGAAACACCATGAGACAATCCCCAGTCATCCCAGAAGCAACCCCAGCCAACCAAGCAAGAAGCAGGGCGCCCAGATGAAGRACAGCGCCAGAAGGAAGATGAAGAATGGATGAAGGCATTCAGGAGATCCACATGTATGCTGGCTGCTAGATAGATGCCTTGAAGCCTCAGGCGACAAGGCTTGATACGTACCTCAAGTACGTACCGTTTCCCTTTGGCATAAGAAGGCCTCGAAGCCCAGCCTTCCCCTGGAGTTGAGAAGATCAACAAGGCCTTCGAGACCAAAGTAGTTTATTAGCTGAATTGAACTACTGTTCCAAGCCCTGCACACAGCCCTTGTCACAGGTCACCCGTCACCAATATCATATGCGAGTCCGGAATGTTGTTGCCGTGGACGTCGGCTCTGTAGTCATCGTTAACGATGATGTGGACATGATGAGTGCCATGGCCGGCCTGAAGTCGTTTCCGTACGATTTCCTGACGCTCTTTGGATAGGAGGATTTTCCGTTCAGGAGTTTTTGGCACGAGCGTTTTGATGTCCCACTCGTCGTCGAAGTTGTCGACGATGGGCGCGGAGTGGGGGTTGAGGTGGTCCCAGGTTATCTGGTCTCGCCAGGGGAGATACGGAATGGGAGAGGGAGGGGAAGGAGTGGCGATGGGCGATTTAGAGGGGGGCTGAGAGCACGACTACGGATGGGGGTGGTGGGGGCCGGAGGAGGCGGATTGACGGGGGTTGTAGGTCTGGAAGCCATGATGTCTGTGGCGATGATGTTGGTGTGTAGGTGTAATGTTGAGGACGTTGTGGTGTGTTGTTGTCGACTTGTGTTTTCGTCTTGTCTTTTTGGTTATTGACTCATCGATGTCGAGGTTGGTGACTTGTCGACGTGTGGTGGATTTGTTATGATGGATGCGGACTTGTCTGAAGTCGTCGGTTTGTTGCGAGGGCAGTATGTGGGTGTGTGGTCACGTTTGTTGATCTGTCGTACGGCTGTCGACTGCGATTGTCGACTGACCTGGCGCAGGTATGTTAGTTACCGTATACAACAGTGATGAATGCTGACATACTGCTAACCTTTAGGTAAAGAGTTCGGGATGGTATGGTTTTGACAAGACGTTGTGATGACAGATTGTTGTTGTGACAAGTGGTGATGAGTGTGGTGGTAAGTGGTATGAGGTGAGATAAGGTGCTGTTAGTTGGGAGAAGATTCAATACCACATGCAGCCCGGAGAAGATATGGTTATGGAAGCCATGCAAAGGTTTGCGCTTCTCGGAATGATAGTTGGTGAAGGCTAACAATTCGACAGTCGCCGGCATGTGAAATGCACACCTTGGTGTTGTTCAGCCGAGCTACCAAGTGAATACTGTACCTGTTCACGATATGATCCCAGATTTTCATCCCAAGTCCACTGCAGCTGATGGTACCGCTGTACATCGGAGGTGCGTCAAGGTTCACTATTTGGTCCGGCCGGCAAGACCACATGCACGGTACCATCTCCCGGATGACGGCGGCATGCTTCCGAGCCCGGGCCTCCTGCGGGCAGTCCGGCAGGCCCCGCC